>CM076248.1:6043133-6325633 GCA_038380765.1 Odontothrips loti | reverse complement strand
TTCGGTTTCGACGGCCGCGCCGCCACTGAGGTAGCGGTGTGTCACACCAGTGTGTCACAGGGGGGGGGGGGCTCCCCATTGGCCGCTACTACCACCACCGCCGCCTTTTTCTTGCCGTGCACCGCACGTTCTGAGAAGGCGGTGGCGCCAGCAGAGGGAAATGCCTGCGCGGCAGTAATCGTACGGCATATCGCACGGGATGTGATGCGGCCTGCGAGCGCCCAATAAGCGACTGCAGCCCGCTGCACCGATCGGCTCGGCTCGGCTCGGATCGTGCTTACTCGCTTCCTGCAAACTCCAGCAATTTTCCTTTCTTCTTTACGACGCAGACGCGTGATGTGGTACTCGCACTGCTGTTGCGTTGTCATCACGAGCCCTTACCACGGACATGTCGACGGATTTCTCTTTTTTCCACTTTTTTTTTTTTTTTCATTCTTCCTATCCCTCTCGCTGAAAGTGGGCGTCGCCGCGGCTGTTCGGCTTTGACGGGCGCCCCGGAGGGTCTCTAGGAGGCTCGTACGCTTCTTACACTGCTTACGCTTCTTACGCTGCTTAAGATGATTACACTGCTTACACTACTTACGCTGCTTACACTACGTACACTGCTCACGCTGCTTACACGACACTGCCAATGCTGCTTTCGATACTGACGACGCTTACGATGCTTACGATGGTTACGCTGCTTACGCCGCTTACGCTGATTACGATGGTTACGCTGCTTACACTGCTTACGCTGCCAATGCTGCTTTCGCTACTGACGATGCTTACGCTGCTTGTGCGCCCCGCAGCGCCCACGACGTCCGCCGAGGCACGCCGCCCGTCACGGAAGCCTGCTGGAATCAAATTGAAACGTCCAGGAGTCCACCTTGGGACGAGCGCCTGCTGTCCCGCCTGTCGATATGAAAAATAACACACACACTCACACACACACACACACACAAACACACGCATACACACACCGGTCAACAAATTTCTAGATCGTGTCTGACGTTTAATCAGAACTGGGGCGTCGGGCATCAGCATCATTAAGCCTCCATGGGCGTCTCGGTATTAATTGATTTTCGTTATAGTGGGAGTGGACACTCCTCTGCTGCTATGGGACCCAGGTAAAACGGATTTTTGTAAAGTTGTATAAAAGTTTTATAAATGTTTATAAAGTTCTTTATAACGTTTTATAAAAGTTTTATATGTTTGTATGCAGATACCTTTATATTGGTTTATACAAACATATATGCTTGTATAAATGCCTGTATACAATTGTATAAACGCCTGTATGTAATTGTATACAGGTGGCTTTATACGGTCTTATAAAGGCCTGTATATAGTTCTGTATGGTCTTATGCAGTTGTATACATCTTTATAACGATATATATAAGATTAAAACATTGTATACAGGTCTATATATGATTTTATACAACAACCTTTATATATTTCTATAAAGGCTCTTATAAATATTTATACAGTTTATATACAATAACATAAATGTGTATATGCCTGTCCTTATAAAAATATATAAAATTTGTATAAAGGCTTGTATAAAGTTTTATAAATATTTTATACAGTTTTATAAAGATCCGTTTTACCTGGGGAGACCTCATCTCATGTGCTAGAATCAATTTTTTGACTTCAGTACAATTTTTTAGGAGCCCAGGGGGTCGGGGGGGGGGGGGGGAGGGAGGGCTCCCTCCCCTCCTCCCCCCTCCCTTGGGTTATGTATTGCTTTCATGTACTGCGTTTGACTTTCTTCGGCGGGACCGGCGCGCGGGGGGACCGGTCGGGCCGTCCGAGTAATTGTCGAATACGCCGAGCGCATTAGCAAGTCTAAATCGCAGAGAAAAGGAGGAGGCCGTATGCGCCGCCGCGTTACCTGTGGCCGTTCCGTACCCATAGCGTTACGCTCGCAATAAAAAAAAAGTGTCCGGCCGGCACGGGTGTCATCAAGCGAACAATGGCCCTGCCGTCACCGTCACCCGTGCACTGCGCGCCGGAGTCACCGCCTGCTTTGCCCATTCCGCCGCGCAGGTGTAATTTTCCAAAAACCAATATTAAAAAAAAATATATTAAAATAGCGCTCACAGGTGCAAACTGAAAATACAATCTCTAGACGGATCTGCTCACGTTTCGTTACATTAAACAATGAGTTTGAATGGTAACAAACGCGGTCGTCGTCCCCCCCCCCCCCCCTCTCTCTCTCTCTCTCTCTCTCTCTCTCTCTCTCTCTCTCTCTCTCTCTCTCTCTCTCTCTCTCTCTCTCTCTCTCTCTCTCTCTCTCTCTCTCTCTCTCTCTCTCTCTCTCTCTCTCTCTCTCTCTCTCTCTCTCTCTCTCTGTCTCTCTTTTCTCTGTTAATATGTGTGCCACCAGATCCAGTAAACTAAGGATTCAGATTCCTGTACATAGAACGGAGAAATTTCATCTTTCATTTTATATACAATCAAGTACAATCTGGAATGAGTTACGGCTCTTTGAACATGTAGGTAAATCTGTCAATTGTATTAAAGGTATTGTCGAAAGAATATTATTAACTAAATAATGTCAACTATTTGCTAATGCTATAAATTATAAGTCTTGTTCATGTGTTTATATGTTATCTCTAAAAGATGCTCAGTATTTTTTACAATTGTTTGTATATTTATGATTTATAAACTTGTTATAAATAATTAAGAGGGTAGGTTCACATGGCAGTGGTGCTTCTTAGCGCTTTTTGTGAACCCTTAAAAATCAATAAATCAATCGAATCAAATCAAATCAATCAAATCTCTCTCTCCCTCTCTCTTTTCCTCTCGTCTAATCGTAATGAAAACGCCACAGCAACTCGCCTCCTCCCCCACAGTTAATGAGTTACTGCGGCCCGGCCGCTGTCGCCCCGATCTGTCGTCCGTATCCTCTCTGCCGCGGCGGGGCGGGGCGACCAGAGGCGTAAGGACTCATCAGAGCGGCGCGGAGCGGCGGTTTGCTGCTCCCACACATGTCACACGGGGTTTGCCTACTCGAGGTGTGTGGCCGTCGTGGTGAGTACGCCGCGCCCCGCCGTTGCCGAGCGCACGCTACGCCCACGGGATCAGCTGGCAGCCGGCAGTCCCCCCCCCCCTCCCCTTCTAACCTCTCCATTCACGAAATGAACGCGTAACGAGGTAATCCCGTCGTGTCGACGGGCGTCCTCCAGTTCGTTCTGCTGCGGGAGGCCAAGTGACACGTCCTACGTCTTTAAGCCAAACAACCGCGCGGATTTAACCCCCCCTCTCCCCCTCTCTCCCCCCCCCCTCCTCTCTCTCTGTCTCTCTCTCTCTCTCTCTCTCTCTCTCTCTCTCTCTCTCTCTCTCTCTCTCTCTCTCTCTCTCTCTCTCTCTCTCTCTCTCTCTCTCTCTCTCTCTCTCTCTCTCTCTCTCTCTCTTACTGCGGCAGGCTCCACTCTCGCTTGGTGGTAATGGGCCAATCTCGTTTTTAAGCCGCAGTAAATCACCCGCTAATAAAGCCATCTTGTAGTATCGGCCGGTATCGACCGTAAAAGCGGCAAATAAAGGGGCGCGCGCTGGCGCTCTGGCTGTGATTGGCGGCGACCCGCGGCAGCCGGCCCGAGGACCTCCCGAGACCTCACGAGGACCTCCCGAGACCTCACGAGGACCTCCCGAGACCTCCCGCTAGGACCCCCGCCCACTCGGCCCTGAGGCGGGGCGCGGCGGGGCGACGCGACACACGGTGAAGGCGTGGAGAAGTGGTTCCCATCTGACGCTTCCTGCGCGCGCCGGCCGAGCCAAGCACTGCTGCTTTGTTGCAAGGCAATTAGCTTTCTAAAGCCTTTGCGATTCTCCTCGCTCGGGGCTGGGCTGGGGGTGCGCGTGCGGGCGGCGCGGTGCGTGCACGTGCCGCCACGTGCCAAGAGGAGCGTGCGGGGGCGCGCGGCGCAACAGCGACTCCTAAATCCTCTTGGGATCCGCAGTGTTATTGCTGATACGTCCGGTTCGCCTGCGTTGTCCCGCCAAAGTAGGCGACAGGACAAAAACGTGAGAAGGCGATCTTTGGACGCGCTCCAACGGGAAAGCGTTTAAACAGAGCAAAGTTATTTGTATTGCGGGGGGTAAAAACGGACGATTTGTGGCTGTGGACGACCGGCGGCGTGGGTGTGCGCGGCGGTGATGTACAGGGGCCCGTCCGCCGGCCTCCTACGGCTCGCCAGACGACCACGGCGACGACGTCCCCCGATGGAAATTAGAGGTCTGCGATGAGCTACATTTTTGCGATTTATTTGGACATTTTGTCGCGCGGCGCGCTAGTGTCGCGGCCCCCGTGAAAATAAGAAGACAATCCCGGCACGAGGCTCGGCGGGCTCATCTTGTCGTCTGCTGCTCCGCCTAATTTCTCATCCAGTGTTGCAACAGGGGGCAGCTGCTGCTTAGGGAGGCGTCGTGTCGCAAGCGGGCGGCAGTGGCCGGCGACCCTCCCTCCCGGGCTGCGCCCCCGAGCCCCCGAGTCCCTGAGCCCCTGAGCCCCCTGCGGTCCCAGCAGACAATGGGGCGTCGGGGGCGGTCGGTATTGGGCCGATCATTGTGTCGACATGAGCCCGAGCCCTACAACTCACGGCGCACCCGGGAGGGGGCGTCATCGGGGTTCACTGGTAGCGGCGCTGCCTTTTGCACTGCCAGGCGGTACCAGGCGGTACCAGGCGGTACTTACCAGCGCACGTTGCGGCCGCTGCTGCCGCCGGACCGCATAATGGAATCACTTGGGAGGCTTCCACCAACTCCGGTTGAGGCCGGAGGGCTGAGGCCGGGAGGCTGAGGCTGCTGAGGCTGCGGGCGCCGAGACCGGAATCACCGTAGCGTCCTGTGCATCTGATTATTCAATATAAAGCCCTTATGCGTCGGCATGGGCCAGGCCATGCGCTGCGGCTGCACTGCCGGGCACGCCGGCGCAGCGCACGCCCCCGTGCATTCGTGTGTCCGCAAGCCGAGCGGAAGCGAGCAGCTGCCGGCAGCAGCCACACCGGACCGGAACCACCGCGGCTCCAAACTCTCGCCCCACAATTCACGCCAGTAATCGAAATTTAGCGTGCAGGAATTTTTTCTCCAAAAAAAAATTCGGATGAAATTTTTGACAGTGTGCAGGTCGTTTTTTTTTTTCTGTTTCCATCCCCTGCCTCCGCGAGCCCGCGGACGAGCTGGGGCAGCGGGATCATCGCGGGCCACGCTCCCGATGCGCGCCACGGCGTTTAGGCGATCGGAGTGACGGTTTAACGAGGGTGTAGATTACACGAGTAACGACGTTTTGTTTGCTTGCAGGTGAGCCGCTGCACCTTGTGCCGCTGTGCCGCTGCACTGCGCCGTGTGCTGCCCGCGGCCCGTTGTCAGGCTCAGTAGTTTGATGACCCCCCGGGCCCCGGGCAGCCCTTGGGCTCCACAGGCTCCGCTGCCCTCTGCCTCGGTGAGTCTGTGTCTGTGCGGTGGGGTCACTGCGCGTGCGCTGCGTGCGCTGCGTGCACTAAGGCCGGACCGCCCAGCACCCTCCGTGCGCTGCAGAACACACACACACACACACACACATGTATACACACACACACACACACGTACACACGCACACACACGACCGGCCGCCTTGGGAAAACTAGTTACACATCAAGGCCCTATCTGCGTCCATAACGCCGTCTTGTCGCGTTTTTCATCTCTTTGTATGACGTGAGCTGAGGCCACAGCTCTGAGTACGACCGTCATCATACCGCCGGGTGCAAACTACCCACACTGCTGGCGAGGGAAAGGACCTTCTCCTTTCAATAAAAAGGCTGCTCTGGCTGCGCTGCGGCTGCCCTGGCTGCGCTGCAGCTGCCCTGGCTGCGCTGCAGCTGCCCTGGCTGCGCTGCAGCTGCCCTGGCTGCTCGGGCTGCCCTGGCTGCTCTGGCTGCGCTGCAGCTGCCCTGGCTGCCCTGGCTGCGCTGCAGCTGCGCTGGCTGCGCTGCAGCTGCCCTGGCTGCCCTGGCTGCCCTGGCTGCGCTGCAGCTGCCCTGGCTGCCCTGGCTGCTCTGGCTGCCCTGGCTGCCCTGGCTGCCCTGGCTGCGCTGCAGCTGCCCTGGCTGCGCTGGCTGCGCTGCAGCTGCTCTGGCTGCGCTGCAGCCGCCCTGGCTGCGCTGGCACGCCAAGGCCGGGCACGGCTCTCGGTATATGAGCCGGGGTGTGACTGACTGACGTGGTGACTAGTGTTGTGAGATTGGAAAAAAACATAATTTTCCATCGGTTTTTTTCACTGTTTTTTTCGTTTTTTTCATCGGCTTTTATTTTCCTGGTTTTTTACGAAAAAAACGATTTTTGGTGGGATATGGATTGGAATGTTAGCAAATCGCCATAAAAATAACATTTGGATACCTTCCTGAGTTCAAAAGATCACAATGGGACTTTCAACCTTATTATTTCTCAAAAGGGAGTCCACCCTGAGCCCTTATAAGTAGGCAGACCCGCCCGTCATCTGCCAAGGAAGCTTTCCTGCTTACTCTCAAACTCTCCTGCGAATAAACCAGTGCCTATTTTTTATCCCAAATTTGTTTAAAATAGTAAAGAGAAGTCTGGTTCCAGCTCCAGCCCAGAGCAGAGCACGGAAGATAAATAAGAAAACTTTCTTGAGCCAGTACTTCAACCTATGTCTGATTTAGACTGAACTGACAAGTTGTTCGGAGAGAAAAATAACTTTTTCCTTTGTGCCAGTGCCAGTGGGCCAGTATTCATTCCCCGACTTTTTAGTGTTGTTTGAAATAATTGTTTGACAATTTGACATAATTTTTACCCTACTGACTATGGTGTGCACTTTGTACACTTTCGGCTGCTTCACCTTGCAGCAGCCTCTTTTTTAGTCAACAAGAGAAGAAAAATCACTGAGTTAAAGAACATGACAGGTAAATGAATAAAAAAATGAATTAAAAAACAAAACACTTCAAAACCGCAGCCAGCGGTGGGAATTTTCAAACGTTAAAGGTTATCGCTCAGGTGTAACTAGTAACTGCAACTTTGTAGTTGCAAAGGCCTCCCTGAATTTTGAAAAGGTGTGTTTCTTCTTGCGGCATGTGAGGGAAAGGTAGATATGAAAAAGGTACAGGGTAACAAAAATCATATCTCTGGAACTGGTTTTTGAAACACAAGACCATCCTCGTCTCAAAAATCCGCTCACCTCATGGCCTAGGCTACAAATACCAGCTCCAGAGGGCTGTTTTTCTTACCTTGTCCTTTCCTTTCCTTTCCCTACCGACCGACCCCTACTGATATGCCGGGCGCCGGGCAGGCCAGGACTATTCGCTTAGGAAAATCGTGCTTTTCCTACTAAAAATAGTTTGGCGGCACCCATCACCAAAATTTTGGCATCGCCCTAGTGCTGTAAAGTGATATCTCACAGCTATATAGAATGATATGTTAAAAATCGTTTTTCGTTTTTTTCGTTTTTTTCCGGAAAAAAACATGGTTTTTTTCGGTTTTTTTCAAAAAGTTTATTTTTTCTGGAAAATTAACAACACTAGTGGTGACAGCCCATCACTGCCGCCATGCTGCCGCGGAGCCCCCGGCCTGGCACCAGCACCGCCAGCTCCGGCCTGGCCGGGTGTACGGGCCGTAGGGGCCGTACAAGTCGTGTTAGACACGCGGCGCCAGACGACAGTTTTCCCTAATTCATTCGAAACGCCCCGACAGCCAGCCAGTCAGTCAGTCAGCGAGTCAATCCCGAGGCGATGCACATGCGCATAAAGACTGATGCGCGCACTGGCGCTCTGCGCCCCCATGCACTCCCGACAAACCCGGCCCGACCCGGCCCGACCTTCACCCTGGACTACCCTGGACGACCCAGCGTCGCTCTTCATTCGATGTCTGCATGCCGAATCCAAGCACAGCGAGCAAAGCCCCCTCGCCCCGCCTCGCGGCCCCATCGTTTCGCATGGCCGGGTCACTGGCCCGGCTGGGCTGCGGCTGGGCTGGGCTGGGCTGGGGCTGAGCCGCATCGCTCTGCGTCGAAGGGGGATATGACCGTTTTTAAAAGTACACAAAAAAACAGTTCAAATTCAAACTAATCCGTATTAATTTCAAACTGATTCATTAAAAAATTTAACTCGAAATTCGCAAAATTCTATTAGTCATTTCCCCCACCCTAAAAAAAAGTGCAGCAAAAGTCTCTAAAAAAATTCAAAAGATTAAAGATTCGTGGGAAAAGTATGCTCTGATTAGTTTCAGGACGTCCGCCTGAATTACTTACGTGCGTGTACGCGTATAAAGCTGGCGGCGCGTGCGGCTGTCATTGAGTGCGGGGATGCAAGTGCACGCGCTGAGTACGTATATACAGTAGAGCGGCGCGGCACCGGCCTGGACTCGTGCCAGCGAGCGAGGGCCGACAGAACAGGGATAGGACCCGGCAAGGGACCCGACAGGACCCGGCAGCGCCTGTAAATGAACATCGTGCCCGCGTTAGCGGCGAGGCGCGGATCGCATCTGTTTTCGTGTTTGTCCAAAGTGCAGCGCGCGGCCGAGGTGGGGCTGGCCGCTGTGGGGCTGGCCGCTGTGGGGCTGGCTAGGCTGGCCGGCCCGGCCTCACCGCTCACGATTCTGTGGCGGAGCTCGGATGCACACAGACAGTGCAGCGGCACCGCCATGGGGCCGAGTTGGTGGGCTCTCCGCTCATTTGGTGCTGAGCTGCGAGGCAGCGGCGGCAGCGGCGGCAGCGGCAGCATCATCGCTTCTTTCTCACATCACGGCTGCCAGCAGTCGGCTTTGAGGCGTCTAATGACAGCGGCGGCGGGTTGGCGGCTCTGACTGGCGGGAGGTGCGGTTTTATAAAGGACCCCCGGCTGCGTGTGGCTGCGTGTGGCTGCACTGCGGCATGGCGCAGCGCATTGTGCACGCGGCTGTGTGGCTTCGGCTCACCGCAACTCTGCCGCGGGGACAGTTTTGCTGAAAAGCGTACTTCGGAATCAATTGATGAAAGAATGCGCTGCGCTGGACGAGCCGCGTTAACAGCGCCGGTCAGCGGCAGTCGTGTTTACTGAGGGCGATGATCGTTGTTATGGCAGGCGCACTCGATAGGCGTGCCGTAGTACGTGTGTTTATACTCCTCTGAAAGCTCTTACTATTTACACGTCGGTATTGATCTGTCGCTGTTTACCGGCCCGCCGCCGCTGCCGCCGCCGCCGCTGCCGCCGCCGCCGCTGCCGCCGCCGCTGCCGCCGCCACGGTACTCACCGGTGCCGGCTAGGGCCGGCCGTCAGGGGCCTCGTGGGACGTCGTCACGCCGTCGTTAGGGTCCCCTACCCGTCGTCGGCCCCCGTCGGCCCCCCGGTGACACCACTGACACCAGTGAGGCGGGTCAGTGACGGCGACGCAAGGACGCACCGAAGAGACCCCAAGGCACCGCCCCGCACCGCAGCGGCTCTGGCCGAGTGCCTGCCAGCAAAACTAGAGCTGAGCTAGCAAAAAAAAAAAAAAAAAAAGAAAAGAAAAGGTAACACAAAGGCCTTATCTATCTATCTTCCCGCTACTTACGCCCATGCGGGTCTGGTTCCTGCGAATCGCACAAGTTTCGCCAACTGCGCGGCGGCAACACGCCCCGCCCCGCCCCGCCCCGCCCCGCCCCGCCCCGCGCGGCACCACGCTCCACCGCTCCACCTCACAGCAGCGACATCTGCACTCCCTCAGTTCGGTGCCGTCACGGGGCTAAGGCTGCCCGGGTCGGAGCAGCCAGAAGCAGCCATTCCCTTCGGATTTATTTTTATTTTCGGAAGGTGCGGCGGCGATTCGGCCGTATTTTGGAAACAAACAAGGTGCAGCAGTGAGTCAGGCTTACGGCGCGGAATCCGGCGAAATAACGTGGTATAATATGGTTTCCACTTTGATCGGGCGCACCATCATGTGGGGGCAGAGCCGGGGGTAGGGCAGGGCGGCACACTCTCAGAAAAGTATGCTTGAATCAGCGCAAATTTGATGCCCATCCAGAAATCCTGGGTAACTTTCCCCAATTCAGCAACAGGATACTTGTGCCGCCCATCACTATGCCCGATACAGGCATACGATTCGGCACAATCTGATGCCTGAGTTAGGCATGTGGACTGATGCCTGAATCGAGCATCCATATTTAGTGGCATGCCTTGATTCAGGCATAGCTGCATAGCCACTACGAAATTCTTGTTTCGAGCATATTATGCTCGGGGAAGATTTTGAGGTTCAGGCATAAAATCTGCTATGAAACAGGCATATTATGCGTGATTCAGGCATATTTTTTTTGAGAGTGCAGGGCCCGGCCGGGGCAGCAGAGGGGCGCTGGGGCCTCGGTCCGCAGGCTCCGCTCCCCCTTCTTTCTCATGTGACAAGTTTGGCCCTCGGGCGAATCAATGTAGGGAGAGTCGATACGATTTGATGGATCAGGTGATGAACGTGAGACGATAAGTGCCCGCGGGGCCCAGAAGTGAATCCCGAATCCTGTCCGGCGTGGCGTGGGGTGGCGTGGCCGGTGTGGCTGCGGGGCACCGCTCGTCCTCGCCGCCCGAATTGGAAATGGAACCGAAGGGAACGAGAAGAAAGTCGGGGCTCCGTTGTGAGATATGTGGTGAAGGCAGCCGAAGCTCCTCTCGGTGCCCAATGCTGGCTCGTGCTGCACATGTGCGGGGCCGCATATCAAGTGCAATTCTAATACGCCTTTTCACTGCGTGTGCGCAAAATGTTGCAGACCTCCTCTATGAGTTGATAGCACACATTTATCAGTCTAAATGCAGTCTATTTTCTTTTTTGTTTGCTTTTCATTCCGATGCAGACGCGGCGCGCGGCCGGTCCTACCTCCCATGTACTGACGCGCGTGATAAGTTCTGTGCGATGACATTTTGACTTCGTTTTTTCTTTTTCTTTGTATTCGCTTCATGTTCGCTTGCTGTTATCGCAAGAAGGCCCTTTTGCGGTTGCGAGATGTGACGGATGAGCGACTGCAATATGTATGATTCTGTACAGTAGGGCATCGGCTGTGTCTGCTGTTCCACGCAACCAATTTGCCACTCTAAAAAAAAAAAAGGAGAGTTAAAAGGGTTTCAGAAATGGGTGACTGATGTGATTTAAAACCTTACCACGAAAGGAACTTGCCAAGTCGTTCGGGAAACACATCTGACGTTTGAAAATTTGCACCGCATTCTCGGCGTAGTTTGAAAAAGGATCTAAAATGAGAGAAATCCTTTTGTTTTTGGCAGTAATTACCGTGTGTGCATCCCGAGGCGTGAATGCTTATTGATTGGCCCAATTTACGGGTGGCGGCCCACCTTTAGCCTTTTGGCCTTGCGCTGCGCAGCACGCAGCCCGCCGCCCCGACCCGATCAATTAGTGGCAATCGGAAACACCACGCCCCGTTGCGCCGCCAGGTGTGAAAGGGGAGAGCCTGCTAGCCGGCACCACTCTCACAAAAACAAAGGCAAATCGATAGCACACTGGCTCCGATTTCTAAACGGTTGCAACAAAACTATAGGTGATTATGATCAAAACTTTTGTCGGTATTACTATTACGTCTTAAGTCAGTTTCAATTTTATTTTTCTGAGAATGCTGCCGCTGGCGTGGGGCACTCCTGTACGGGGCCAGGTCCGATGGACGGACTGAACCGTTACCAAATCCGCTGCACCTCGGCTCCAGGCTTATGTTCTTGTTTGGCAGCAGCGTCAGGTCCGAATCCTAGTCCTAAAAATGCAAATATTTGTTGTGTTTTTCAAGGGGGGAGAAGAGAGTTTCGAAGGGAAATGTTGGCTCCGTCGCGGCCTCCACACGGCCTGCGCGCTGCCGCCGCCGGCTGGCTGGTCAGCCCGCGGATGAGTCACGCCGCTTATAACGTGACGGGACACACAGTTCGTTACGTGTGCAAAGTACACGTACGTGACCGCGACACGGCTACTCACCCAGCCTATTTGTCGCGTAGAAATATTAACTCCTCGCCGTGTCCCGCCCGCGCCGCGCCCGCCGCACTCGCCGCGCCCCCTCGCGGAAGCAGCCCGCCTGCATCGGGGCTACAACAAGGCGGCCGTGTTGTCGCTGTCAGACACTGGCAGTGCTCCACACAGCGCCAGTCCGTCAGAACAAACTTACACAACGAGCGATTCGTACACCGTTTTTGCCAGCCCCCTGCCGCCGCCGCCGCCTCTCTCGCTCCTTACTTTAACGCGCGCGCACATGACATAACGCAAACTAACGACGTGGCGTATCGAAGATGGACGCGTTTGTCATCGCGTTCGCGTTTGGCCCCGTCGGCCTTTCGCAACGATCCCAACGTAACGCTAATGCGAGGACGCGCAGCGCTGGAGGTGAGCACGTGTGCTGCACGAGTGCTGCTGCAGGTCAGGGAGTCGGCGCCAGTGGCGGATCCAGGAGCAGCTTTAGGGGGGGGGGCAAAGTCACGCTTTTTGCCTTCTTACAGGCGGAAAAGTTATGCCGGTTGCCTACATTTCCGGCATTTTGGGGGGGGGGCAATTGACCCTTTGCACCCCCCCTCTGGATCCGCGCTTGGTGGGCGCGGCGCCCGCTCGCAGGGGAACAATAAGTCCGTCGAAACTTTGGGTCGTTAGTCATTTGGTTTTTAGCCGAATGGTTTTTGACAGTCGTCGTCTGGTCTGCATAACAGAGCACAGATCGTTGTTATTGGCAGGTCTATGGCTTGAAAAGTTTTTTTTTTTTTGGGGGGGGGGGGAAGTAATATTCCTTTTGAACATCTGGCAGATTACCTATTTTAAAACAGAAAGACGAGTAGCGAAGGAATAGTAAAATAAGGGCACAGCTCGCGCATAGTCCATAGGTGGGAAACGAAAGCGATCGTAAAATGATTGAGGTCGGTGCGGGGTGCGGGCTGCATCCGCTTGGAAGGGAGAGAGAGAGAGAGAGAGAGAGAGAGAGAGAGAGAGAGAGAGAGAGAGAGAGAGAGAGAGAGAGAGAGAGAGAGAGAGAGAGAGAGAGAGAGAGAGAGAGAGAGAGAGAGAGAGAGAGAGAGAGAGAGAGAGAGAGAGAGAGAGAGAGAGAGAGAGAGAGAGAGAGAGAGAGAGAGAATGAGAAAGAGAGCTGCATCTGCAAGTCCGCCAAGGCGGCATGCGTAAGGATCAGCCAGGACTAGGGATGGCGTGATTAGACCAGCTCGGCCGGCCCGCTGCCGGCTGCCGCTGGCCTGATTGTGTCGAACTGACAAACAAACAGAGCGACCTACAGTCTTTTTGGGGCCGCTGCCGCCCCCCAGGGAAAAACGAAATTCGGCGAGGAGATTCGGGTCGGAAAACACACGACGGCACACGCACGGCTTCCTCTACTGCTCCTGCGAGTGTGTGTGTGTGTGTGTGTGTGTGTGTGTGTGTGTGTGTGTGTGTGTGTGTGTTGTTCGACTGCGTTTTCCAGCTGAGCGTCGTCAGCCGGCCCAAAGCGTACAGGGCCCTGCAGGGCCACAGGGCGGAGCCTGCGGAGCGGCGGCGGTTTGTTTGACGACGAAAAGGGGAGAAGCGCTGTCCGGCCTCGTTCAGGACGACCCACATACCGAGTGCGAAAACTGTCCGACCTGTCCGGGACGGGACCCCACCCCTCTGACATTCAATCCCCGTGTGGAAAAGTTAGTGGAAAAGAACAACAATAATCCAGCCCGCTGCTTGCTACTGCTGGAGACAGACTGAGCGTTATCATCCCGATCGGGTCCCATTGTGCGGTGCGGCGCGCGGGTCGGTGTCCAGCAACAGGAACACAGTTTCCAGCCCGGATTGGATTCCTAGTGCGGAGGGCGCTGCGAGCGCAGATTGCATATCGAGCCCCGGGCAGGGCGGGCAGGGCAGGCAGGGAAGGCGGGGCAGGCAGGGCAGGCAGGGCAGGCAGGGCAGGCAGGGCAGGCAGGGCAGGCAGGGCAGGCAGGGCAGGCAGGGCAGGCAGGGCAGGCAGGGCAGGCAGGGCAGGCAGGGCAGGCAGGGCAGGCAGGGCAGGCAGGGCAGGCAGGGCAGGCAGGGCAGGCAGGGCAGGCAGGGCAGGCAGGGCAGGCAGGGCAGGCAGGGCAGGCAGGGCAGGCAGGCAGGCAGGGCAGGCAGGGCAGGCAGGGCAGGCAGGGCAGGCAGGGCAGGCAGGGCAGGCAGGGCAGGCAGGGCAGGCAGGGCAGGCAGGGAAGGCAGGGAAGGCGGGGCTGGCCGAGGACGAGGTGAGATGAGGAGTGGCGAGCTGAGCCGCGGTGGGCGTTACCCCCAGCTCCGGGGCTCCGTGCCAGGCCGGAGGTCAGGGGGCAACAAGCCCGGCCACTCCATCCCGCTCCAGCCCGCTCCAGCCCGCTCCAGCCCGCTCCAGCCTGCTCCAGCCCGCTCCAGCCCGCTCCAGCCCGCTCCAGCCCGCTCCAGCCCGCTCCAGCCCGCTCCAGCCCGCTCCAGCCCGCTCCAGCCTGCTCCAGCCCGCTCCAGCCTGCTCCAGCCCGCTCCAGCCCGCTCCAGCCCGCTCCAGCCCGCTCCAGCCCGCTCCAGCCCGCTCCAGCCCGCTCCAGCCCGCTCCAGCCCGCTCCAGCCCGCTCCAGCCCGCTCCAGCCTGCTTTCCCACACAAATACGCCCCCCCAGCCGCACATGCACTCGGGGCGGATTTCACACCGTGACAAGTGACGGCGGTGTCCTCGCCGGCGGCCCGCGGCCCCGCAGCCCGGCCCGACCGCAGCGCTCTAATCAGCCCATTCACATGGCGGCGGTACGCACTCCGCACT
Organism: Odontothrips loti; assembly: GCA_038380765.1. NCBI lineage: Eukaryota > Metazoa > Arthropoda > Insecta > Thysanoptera > Thripidae > Odontothrips > Odontothrips loti. Next base: position 6,310,957 of record CM076248.1, on the reverse strand, counting down.
CCCATATGCGGCGTTAATATGCACCGCGCTGCTCCGGGCCCCGGCTAATTAAATACTCGATTCATTTCATTTCCCCCTTTGGCCCCGCCGCTGCCTCCGCCGCTGCCTCCGCCGCTGCCCCCGCCGCTGCCTCCGCCTCCCCGCAGCGCCGCCAGGCTGCCAGGCGGCGCGTGCTGCACGGTTGTCAACTGTCTAGTTAGGAATCTTTACGTCGTGTGTGTTCCCCCAGTGTGGCTCCACAGTCTACGTCTGAGCTACCCGGCAGCGCAGAACTCGTTGCCTCTCTATATCGCCCCCCCCCCTCCCTTCCCGCTCCACTCCCCATCCCAAGGCCGCCCCGCGTGTATTGGACTTGTCAGTATTTCACAGTGAAAATGTCGTAGTTTAAAATTCTCTGCGCGTCCGCCTAGACATAGCCTATCTCCCCGCGGGTATGCTGTTATTTTAGGCAGTTTGGCGCGCGGGAGGGAGAGACGAGACCGGCCGGCTCTGCCATGTGGAGTTTCTGGCCGGCGGTATATGGGACCCATACCACTAATGCTCACAATCTGACGAGGAAACCCGTCGGTTTCGTCCCTCTGATTTAGGAATGGCGAATGAAGAGTCCCCTCTCCGAACGAGTTGATTTCAGATTTCAATCTGGCAGCGGGTGTCTTGACAGTGTGACGGCACATCAAGGTGAGGCCGGCCGGGGCTGGGGCCGCTGGGGCCTCTGGGGCCGCTGGGGCCGCTGGGGCCGCTGGGGCCGCTGGGGCCGCTGGGGCCCCCGGGGGCCTCGCCATCTTGTCCTGCTGTCCCACTGCCTGCGATTCCTTTTTCGCTCCGCCGGCGGCCCGGCGTCCTTCGGCGCAACGCCGATGGCACGTCCACAACGAGAACGAGGCTCCTGAAATCGAGACAATAAGAGGAGGAAATGGCACCAGAAAAAGAGGCGGCGAGTGCGCCGCGTGTGTGACAGATTTATTGGGCGGCGTGGCTCCCCTCCTCTAGGAGGGATCCTGGCCAGCGACGCGGGCACGCTAAAGGTGTTCCAGAGTGGACAGGGAGCCTGCGGCAGGGGAACCCGGGGGGACCCAGGGGAACCTGCTCAGCTCCCCGGTGCCGCTATGTTCGGCTGCTTGGCCGACGAAATGTGGCCAAATCACGCGGGAGAGAAATGATGGATCGAGGTGTTTGTGGCCGCGTGACGTCTTGCTTTGGGGAAAGCTTCCAGCGTGACGCCATACGGGCTGGTGACAGGGAGCGAGCAGCGAGCAGCGAGCCCTCGGGCCCAGGACGTGACCCATAAACATTGTCCTCTCTGGTTCATCACTGCTGCACTCCGCCCTATCGCTCCTATCGGGGCAGTCCTCATCGCCGGCCGTCGGCATCCTCGTCATGGCGGCGTCCTCCCCATCACCATGACGCTGTCGTCGGGGCCGGCCGGGGCCCGTCCGCCAGGCGGCAGCACGCCCGGAGCAGAGGGGGGACCCGGGACCCGGGCCGGGGACCCAACGACGACGGAATGCCTTTCCCTCGGACCCTCCCCCCACCCCCGCCCCTCCTCCGTTCTCAATTAGCCGGGATGCAGCCGAGCGAAGATGTCATTCATTCCTGCTGCGCTCGTCGTCCCGGACAGTCCCGGCCCGCATTCACTTAGAGATGGGAAGCGGCCCTCGCCGCCCCCAGAAGCCCCACCGATCACACTGGTGGCCCGTCAGTGACTGTGCAATTTTCGAGGCAGTTACAAAGAGGAAACACTCCAAAATTACAGCGATTCAGTAAACGTTGAAAGGGGTAAAAACAGAAAAACACACGCGAGAAAAACCTCAACAGAAAATAGTCGCGTGATATTTACTCTGAAAATGTATTCTAAAAAATAAATAAATTAAGAACACGAGTCATCGCCAGGGGTGTTTTAACTCATTTGCTTCGTTGGGTGTGACGGAGGGGAGGGGGGGGGGGGGCGTTCGTTGACCGGCGCGTACTTGTTGTTCTTTTCGCTGCATTTTCTTTTTTGCCGCACGCGCTGATGAAAGGGCCGAGTCGGCAGAGAGGTGTATACCGGGGGCCGTGTGCCGTACGGCCTGCCGCCCCCCGCCGCCTCCGTCCACGCCCCCCGCCGCCCCCGTCCGCGCCCCCTTGCACGTCACTGCCATGCCTGGACACATTTCTGCACAATCGCCGCAAACAAACTGCGCGTGCAAACACTATGGACATCTCGCCAGCGCCCGTCGCATAGCCGCGGCCGCCGGCGAATAAGTGAGTGCGTTCACAAATTCGTCATCGGCGAAGAAGCCCGAAAAAAATTGGTCAGGCTTAGAAAGGCCGTGGGAAGGTCCGCGGACTGTGCGGAGCAACGACACGACTGCGGAGAGAAAGGCAGACTGTCAGCAAGTGGCGGGGCCGGCAGGGGGCTGGGGAACAGTGGGGACCAGTGGGGCCCAGTGGTGACCAGTGGGGACCAGTGGGGTGGGGCTCAGTGGGGCACCAGTGGGGCTCAGTGGGGCTCAGCGGGGCTCGGTAGTGGGTGACCTCAGTGGGGACCAGTGGGGCTCAGTGGGGCTCAGTGGGGCTCAGTGGGGCTCAGTGGGGCTCAGTGGGGCTCAGCAGGGGGGCTCAGTGGGGACCAGTGGGGACCAGTGGGGACCAGTGGGGACCAGTGGGGCTCAGTGGGGCTCAGTGGGGCTCAGTGGGGCCCAGTGGGGCTCAGTGGGGACCAGTGGGGACCAGTGGGGACCAGAAGGGCTCAGTGGGGCTCAGTGGGGCTCAGTGGGGACCAGTGGGGCTCAGTGAGGCTCAGTATGGGGCTCAGCGGGGCTCAGTGGTGACCAGTGGGGACCAGTGGGGACCAGTGGGGACCAGTGGGGACCAGTGGGGCTCAGTGGGGACCAGTGGGGACCAGCGGGGCTCAGTGGGGCCCCGTGGGGTCCGCGGCCGCGGCAGTACCAGTGTCGCCGCAATATTTGAATAAAACTTGCACTCTGTGCGAGGCAGCGCGCGATACGACGGACAGTTGTGTCGGGTTTGGCGGCACCGGCGGCACCGGTGGCACCCCTGGTCCTGGTCATTGTGTAACTGACCTTTAAGCAAGAAGAAGACGCGCGCGCGCGCGCGTGTGTGTGTACCACACGAAAGCCGCAGCTTCTCTTCATTTTCATTGCGTGCGATATGTGTCGTGCTGCAACACACTACGACACGGTTTTGCTTTTCACACCTGTGCCGCCGGCCGCCGCATGTTGCAGTGCAAGTGCTGCGCTGTGGGGCGATGGTGTGCGATGGCCCGGCTAGCGCACTCTGTCAAACCACACACTCACACCGCCACCGCCACCACCACCACACAAAGCAGCGGGCGAAAGATGCGGCCAACCCAGAGGCGAGCCGAACTGTCCCGTCCCGTCCCATCTCGTCGTAAAATGCGTCGGGAAACTTGGAGCGCAAGCGTGCCAATTAACCGGCCCTTGCCAAGTGTTTACGAGCATCGCTGGTGCTGCCGGGCTGGTGCTGTGCCGGGCCGTGCCGGGCCGTGCCGGGCCGTGCCGGGCCGTGCCGGGCTGCGCTGCGGGCAGCAGCTTCTCTGTCCCGGCCCGGCCCGACCAGGCGCCAGTGGCTCCGTGCTCTTTAGTGGGGCACGTCCTGCGGCACGGCCTGCAGCATGGCGTTTGGGGGCCTTGGGATGGACCCCGACGGCAAGGCTCCTCGCAGACGACGGATGACGCCAGATAACACAGTCCCGATCATGTCAGCTGCACTTTCTTTCTTCTCCTCTGTTCAGGCCAGAAGCTCTTTACTCGCCGTGATGACGCCGTGCTGACGCCTCTCATGTCGTTTGCCCCACAGGGACGCAGGGAGCCGAGCCGGCCGAGCCCCCCATGCAGTACGTCAAGCCGGTCAAGGTCGCGCCGCCGCCCCTCGACGAGAGAGACCTGCTGAGCGGCGCCGCGCCCACCACCGGTATGTCATATGTCATGTCCAGCGCTCCAGCGGTTGGCTCCAGCGGCTCCAGCGGCTCCAGCGGAGGATTACTGTTCCTCCTGACGGTATTTGTCCGCACTTTGCGCGCGATCCGATTCGCAGACGGTTCGCCGCGTCGCCGGCCAGAGGAGACTTTTTCCGGCGCACAATAACTTTATCCTCTCATAGGCCATATACCAGGTGAGTCAGAAACGCCGCGCATTCTCTGGGATAGGAAATGCCGCAACGCATTATCTCCGTCTCTTTCTGTCTCACGCGTCTGGCCGAGGCGGATAGAGACGGAGATAGTGCGATGCGGGTTTGCCTATCCCAGAGCATGCGCGGCGGTTCTGACTCACCTGGGTTATCATTTTACATTCCGTGCGCGTGCGGCGTTGAGCCGCGCCGTCAGCTGTCAGGGCGCGGGCGAGCCGTGCCGTCATCCCCCGGGCTCCAATCGCGCCTTCCCTGTGTGCCTGGGACCGAGGGGACAACCACTCATTAAAAATGTGAACACAGATTTCAGGATTTCGTCGGATTACACCCCGCAGTTTTCGTTAATTTTAGAATTTTATTGCTTTTCTGGCCATTTCAGCCTGTGTATGTACTATTTTTCGGCATAAAGTCCAAGTCCAGCTTCAAATTCGCAATTTTTATCACTTTCTTCTTAAAAATTTCTAGAATTTTGTACACATGATTACGCTAGTGATTCGCCCCTCGCCTGGGACACGGCGGTGTGGTAGGGGTAGGGCCGTGGGCAGCGTCGTGGGCAGGGCAGGTTAGGGGGATAGGGCTACTTAAGTGCGTCTCCCGATGACAGCACAATGTGCACGACGGTGCGGTGGTGCGCAGCCAGCGCAGCCAGCGCAGCCAGCGCAGCCAGCGCAGCCAGCGCAGCCAGCGCAGCCAGCGCAGCCAGCGCAGCCAGCGCAGCCAGCGCAGCCAGCGCAGCCAGCGCAGCCAGCGCAGCCAGCGCAGCCAGCGCAGCCAGCGCAGCCAGCGCAGCCAGCGCAGCCAGCGCAGCCAGCGCAGCCAGCGCAGCCAGCGCAGCCAGCGCAGCCAGCGCAGCCAGCGCAGCCAGCGCAGCCAGCGCAGCCAGCGCAGCCAGCGCAGCCAGCGCAGCCAGCAGCGCCAGCAGCAGCCAGCGCAGCCAGCGCAGCCAGCGCAGCCAGAGCAGCCAGCGCAGCCAGCGCAGCCAGCGCAGCCAGCGCAGCCAGCGCAGCCAGCGCAGCCAGCGCAGCCAGCGCAGCCAGCGCAGCCAGCGCAGCCAGCGCAGCCAGCGCAGCCAGCGCAGCCAGCGCAGCCAGCGCAGCGCGCAGCCAGCGCAGCGCCAGCAGCCAGCGCAGCCAGCGCAGCCAGCGTAGCCAGCAGCCAGCGCAGCCAGCGCAGCCAGCGCAGCCAGCGCAGCCAGCGCAGCCAGCGCAGCCAGCGCAGCCAGCGCAGCCAGCGCAGCCAGCGCAGCCAGCGCAGCCAGCGCAGCCAGCGCAGCCAGCGCAGCCAGCGCAGCCAGCGCAGCCAGCGCAGCCAGCGCAGCCAGCAGCCAGCGCAGCCAGCGCAGCCAGCGCAGCCAGCGCAGCCAGCGCAGCCAGCGCAGCCAGCGCAGCCAGCAGCCAGCGCAGCCAGCGCAGCCAGCGCAGCCAGCGCAGCCAGCGCAGCCAGCGCAGCCAGCGCAGCCAGCGGTCCAATACCCCCTCGACTATCTCCTCCGGAATGCACCAACTTTTGGAGGCCGCATAAGTTTCGCGGATCGCCCGGCCACGACGTGCTTTAACGGAACTCACTCACAGCCGGACGCCCGCGGCCGCGCTGGGCGGAGCGGGGCGGGCGGCTCGTGGCTCCGCACGGCTCCGCGGGAGCCGCCGGGCGCCAAGAAGACCGAGACCCTTTTAGTGGCCGCTTCCTCATTTTTCTCTTATCCGTCCGAAAGACGCGCCGAGGAAGGGTTTCCGTCTGTTTGGTCCTCGTCCTCGACGTTCTCCCTCCGCTGCTCTTACGGTGATCCTTTTCCTCTGCGGGCGGGGCGGCGTGTCGGCCCGTATGACAAGGACGCATGACACGGGCTGGCCGCCGCCGGCCGCCGCTAGAGGCACGCCTCCCCGATAGCCTTGCTGCCTTGCTGTGCGCGCTGCACTCGGTCCGTAGTGCGGCCCAACCGGGACCCGTAGGGGCCCCAGGCGCGTTTGTCATCCGCCGAGGTGCACGGCGCACGTGTGCATTTGGGGACCCTGGCCTTTTACGCTGATAACCCGGAACAGTGCGTCCCATTAGCATGGCGCGCGGCCCCGAGGAGGGAGGACTGGAGGACGGTCCTCGGGCCAGCCGCGTCCTTCTCAGGACTAGCGGCAAGCTGCTGGGGGTTTGGGTGACAGCGCGTAAAGGACACGATCCATTCAAATGTGACACGCGGGAAGCTACATTGAGAAAGTTGACGCACTTGAAGAAGCTTTGGAAGGTTTCCAGAGGCGCATGACTCACGGTGGGCTTCACGTCACACTTGCAGGGTCGCCCCTGATGCGGCCGTCGGGGCACTTCCGGCACCGTCACGCCGACCTGTGGGACCCGCACCCCCAGTACGCCTTCCGGGCGTTCGGCATCTCCTTCCACCTCATGCTCGCCCACGACGCCAGCTTCGTCGACCCCAACATCCTGGTGAGTGTCATGAGAATCGTCATTAACAACATTGTAATCAGGGTTTTCAATTTTCTCGACGAAATTAATTGCATGCAGTCTGTATCGCTTCCGGCTGTAAACACTGATATTGAGGCTTGATTGTTCGCGGGGGCACGCATTTTAATGAGTTCAGTCCCCGGCGGACGACACAGTTCGCTTGCTGTTGTCAGCGCGCGGGTTTTATTACCAATAGCGGCGCTATCTGGTCAGGGTGGGTCGCGCTTCTCGTGTCACGATAGCGACCCTTAAAGACACAGCGTCCTTCATTCAGACAAAAACGGCTGCCGCGGCGGCGCCATCGTAAAAAGGTAAACACGAACGCCTCACGACCAGGACGTGCTTCTCCTTCTCCTCCAGGTGACGCACATGACGCACAACACCACGACGCGCACCGCGGGGCCGCTTCAGCCGTCCAAGTGCCTGTACTCGGGCCGCGTCCGCGGCGACGCCAAGTCCACCGTCGCCGTCAACCTCTGCCACGGAATGGTGAGTAGGAGCGCATGTGTATATATTTATGTATTCTTTCCTATTTGCAAACTCTCTGACAGCGGCCCACAAATAATACCGGCAGGGGCCCCTGCGGACGTGGAGGAATGGGAGGGGGCGCCGGGCCCGCAGTGCGTCCAGAGTGCCGAGCGCCGAGCGCCGAGCGGGAGGCGGCGTTTTGCATTCATCCGGCGGAGCGGAGGAGAGGCGGTGCATGCGGTCGGTCGGTGCGGTGCGGTGCGGTGCGGTGCGGTGCGGTGCGGTGCGGTGCGGTGCGGTGCGGTGCGGTGCGGTGCGGTGCGGTGCGGTGCGGTGCGGTGCGGGAACTGTCCGGCCAGCGGGAGGCCAGGACTCGTCGCCGTCGTCTGGTCATAGCGCCGCCAAAATAACACTATTTCTCAGAGCGGCCCGAGCAGAACCGATAGGGCGCTTTGCCGGGCAGCGGCCGTTTATCCTGTCCGACCCCCCGCTTAAAGTTTCCTTCCACGTCGTTTCTCCGGAGCGGCGGGGCAGGGCGGGGAGGAGAGGGGAGGTCACTGACTCCGCTGCGGTCGCCTCGCCTCGCCTCTCCCCTTCCGGCAGCGCCCTGCCGCCCTGCGCCAGCAGCCGGCCGCCTCCTCGGCCCTCTGCGCCATCGGCTCTGAGCCTGAGGCTCGGCTCGTGGCCCTCCCAGCCCCAGCCGTAGCTCCCTCATTGCCTTTGTTTACGTAGAGCTGTATTTCAGTAACAGCGGGCCGGAATCGAGGGCGCGGAGGGTGCGGAGGGCCCGGGGGGGGGGGGGCACGGCTACCGCAGACGGGACGGGGTGTGGCGGTGGGTGTCGCCTGCGCCAGACTGACACGACTCGATGCATGAATGTCACAAATAATACGAGCACGTCCACATCAAGGGGTGGCGCAGAGGGCCTGGGCTGGGCTGGCCCCGCGGGGCCCCGCTGGGGTCTGGGTTGGGCAGGACCCGCAAGGCAGTTCCGTTGCCGGGCAATAAGGAAGGATAGTCGAGGCCCCCCGGGCCTCACGGGCCCCCGCAGCCCCCGCCTCACCCGCGGGCCCTGACGGACCGCTCACGAGCATTTAGCGCGTCTATTTCTGCAGACGCCTTGCCGCGCCACACCACGACTCAGCCCTCAGCCTCAGCCGCCACTGCCGCTGCCGCGCGTCGGCAGCCCAATCCGACAGCCGGCCGGCCGGCGCGCCGCGGCCTCGTCCCCACCGCACCGCCTCCCAGCCCCCCGTGGCCCCCGGCGGCCCCCGTCTAGCCGTCGTACTCCACGCGGCGGCGCGGCGCGGTGCCCGGCGGTCGCCATGCAGCGGACAGCCCCAAGTCCCCCAGCACTGCCTCCAGCGGCTTGCCCCCAAACCGCCTTGCGCCTGCCTCACGTCGTAGGCCATCAGGCTGCCATAGGCTGTCATAGGGGACCGCGGCCCAACGACACCAGTCGTGCCGCAGGAGGGTTAGGGTTGGCGGTCCTCGGTCCCGGCCCACTAGAACACACTTTCGCTAGCGTCGCGGCGCTACAGGCGCCTCTTGGCAGCGCGCGCAGCCGCCGCTGTATCACTCTGTAGCTGCCCGTGGCAGAGGGGACAGGCCGAGACGGCCCCGCCCCGCCCCGCCCCGCCCCGCCCCGCCCCGCCCCGCCTCGCCTTGCCTCTCTCTGCTCCTTGTTCGCGTGCTCCGCAAAACCAACAACTCCTGTCGCGTTATGCCCGCCGCAGTGACGCAGCCCAGCCGGACTGACGACACGTCCCCCTCCCCCCTCCCCCATCCCCCCTCCCCCTCCCCCGACCGCTGCCCTCGCTGCCCTGCCCCGGGAAAGTGAGTGGGGGAGGACGTGGAAGCGAGGCCGAGGGTCGAGGCCGCCGTGAAACGTTGTGGGGCGTGTTCGCCTTCCTTACGGACCATCGCGTTCGGCCCTCTGTACGCGGCCACGGGCCACGCCCAACGCAAGCCGTGCGGGGCTCTGCCGGGCTCTGCTTAGCGTCAGACGCCGCTGTAGGGCCACCAGAATAGCCCCCCCCCCCCCGTTGTACGTCCCTTCTGGTGCTCTAGTACGCGCACCGCACCGCAAAATCGTGCGGGGAAAAATGATTTTGTAGCAGTGGTGTACCGAGTATCGGCTAATCGGACCACGCCCCAGTGAGGGTTAGGGCGGGGTGAGGCTGGTGGGAGCCGGCCGGCCCGCCGGGCTCCGAACGCGCTGGCCTAGTTACAGCGCCGATGAGCGCCGCGGCTACTTTCGGCGGGAAGTAGTGCGCCGTGTCCTTGGTGACGGACTCGGACGACGACTCGGAGCAGCTCCGCGCCGAACAAGATTTTTATGTTTCCTTGCGAGCGGCCGTGACGCGCCTGCCGTCAGTGTCGCCACAATAACACAATAAGCGTCCAACAGCCTGTGCTGCTGCCGCCATGCAAATCTCCCTCGCAAAGCAGCTGAGGCCGGCTGCCATGGCTGCCGCTGGCTGCCGCCGGGGGCGCTCGCGCACGGCCCCCTTCCGGCACCTGTCGCGCCGGGAAGGACTCCGAGCTTCTCGTCCGCGTACTCGATCCCATTCGTTGGGAAGCACCGGCTCTGGCTCGAATTACTCACGGCTAGCCTCTGATGCGATTTGGACCTATGTAAGGCAAGAGACTAGGCATAGCGTTACCTGCCCGTCCGAGTCTTCCCTAGCCCGTGTGTGGCGGCCCCTTCCGTTAATTCCCCCCCCCCCCTCTGTGTCACGTGACCCCCGGGATGCAGCGTCGCCTGTAAGCAGCTTAGAGACAGTCTCTGACCGGCGAGGCGGTTTATGCGGGGCCCGCGTCTTTGCAGACGACGCAGCCTCATATCTTATTTTTATGAAAAGCTTTTTCCTCTAGTAGCACGCCGCGCTCGCTCCGTCCCATTGCGCGGGCCGCAGCCGCGTCTCTCTCTCTCTCTCTCTCTCTCTCTCTCTCTCTCTCTCTCTCTCTCTCTCTCTCTCTCTCTCTCTCTCTCTCTCTCTCTCTCTCTCTCTCTCTCTCTCTCTCTCTCTCTCTCTCTCTCTCTCTCTCTCTCTCTCTCTCTCTCTCTCTCTCTCTCTCTCTCTCTCTCGGTCTCTCTCTCTCGGTCTCTCTCTCTCCGTCTCTCTCGGTCTTTCTCTCTGCTCTCGGTCTCTCTCTTTGTCTCGCTCTCACTTACTCTCGCTCGCTCGTTCTCTCCTGTGCCTCTCTCCTTCTCGCTCGCTCATACAATCGAGTGATATCTCACGCACTGTGTTCGCACGGTGGCTCCTCGTTACTCCTGCCGCCGTTCTCGGCTCCGTATTTGGCGCGGCGGGGATTGCTGAACATACTGCCGGCCCCCGATGCTAAATCCGCGCACGGCTACTTCGTATTGCGCACCCGCCGTTTCCCTCTAATTCTCTGGCCGCACCCTGTCGGCACTGTCGGACTCCTCTGGCGGGAAGCGGCCCGGGAGCCCCTGATGAGCTCCGGGTAGGCAACCCGAACGCTCCCGCGCCTCGCACCCGGAGATGTTGCCTACCCAGCAAGGCGCTCCGAGCAGACCGTGCCTCACCTGGCAGCGAACCGAGGCGAGGCGGTGCGGGGCGGGAGCGAGTGGGAGCCCCTCCCCAGCAACTAACTGCCCTGGCCTAGGCTAGCCTAGGCGGGCTGCTGGCGGCCGGGGCTCTAGCCGGGGGCCGGGCCTAGCCTCGGCGGCCGGTGGCGGCCTGCTGGCAGCCCGGCACAGCAACTAACTAACCGACTCTGACTCTCCTCGCTGTGCGGATCGCTGTTTACGTTTTTCGCCTGCTTTCTCCGCGCCGGCTGACATGAACTTGGCCTGGCGCGTGCATATGAAAGACGGCATTCATCAGGCAGCGCCGGGTCCAGGCCTCGCACACGCGGCCTGAGGGTGGGGCAGCGCAGGCAGCGCAGTGCCCGTGGGATGGCCCCGGTCCCTGGTGTGCACTGCTACCGGAGCAGCAGCCGCAGGTGCAGCAGCCACAGCAGGAGCAGCAGCAGTAGCCGCCGCCGCCGCAGCAGCAGCAGCAGCAGCAGCAGCAGCAGCAGTAGCAGCAGCCGCCGCCGCCAGCCAGCAGCAGCAGCAGCAGCAGCAGCAGCAGCAGGAGAGCAGCCGCACGGACCGTCCAACACGAAGAAAGCCACGACGCGTCGTGCAAAAAAAAAAAAAAAAAAAAAGAAAGAGACGGGGTGGGGGGCGCCCCTCCCGGCAGTGTATTGCTGTGCGCGGCCCACCCGGGGCCGTCTGCGCAAAAATAGCCGACAAGGTGTTTGACCTGTCGGATGATGTAAGAGCGTCGGCCTGCCCCTGCGAGCCCCTGCGGGCCGGGGACAGAGCAGGACAGACCACGGAAGGCGTTGTCCGCGCCGGGCCGGGCCGGGCCGGAGGGCTGCTGATGGGGATGAGGGGGTTTGTCATCGTCCTGGCCTGGCTCCTGGCCCGGTCAGTCGCACCCCACTCCACCCCGCGGCCGACGGTGCCGACGGTGCCGACGTCCTCGGCGGGATCTCAGAGGATCTCAGACAACGACGTTCTGCTACATCCCCTAAGCCCTTTCAAGCGCCTCGTATTTTGGTAGGTGGGCAATAGCCTCGGCTCGGCGCGGCCGCAGCGACAGCCAGCAGCCAGCAGCCCCAGCAGACCACATTGTGTCCGCCTCGCCACCCCCGCTGGCAGGACTTTATGAAGACTTATCGGCCTGTTGTGCCCGGCCCGGCCCGGCCCGGCCTGTGCAGCCCCGACTGCCCTGTGCTGCCCCCCTTTCCGCGGTCGTTGACATCACAGTCGCTTGTGCATCCGCGAATTGAATCGAATTTTTGGGGGGGGGGTGATATTGGGGTTTTATTGGTCGCGTAGATAGAGAGATGATGGCGCCAATCAGACAGTGCGCGACGTGTATGCGCATAGTTGCGGCAATTACTCTCTCTCTCTCTCTCTCTCTCTCTCTCTCTCTCTCTCTCTCTCGCTCTCTCTCTCGCTCTCTCCCTCCCTCGCGCTCCTCCGCGCATAGCAACAACGGCAACAACCCTCTGCCCGCGCGAATCTCGCCTATTTTTGGGTGTAGCGCGGCCATCCGCTCATGCGCAGTGCGCCAGCTTCAGCTTCCTCGCCACGCCTGGCCACGCCTGGCCACGCCCCCGCCGCACGGACCGGTTCCGGGTTCGAATCCCGGCCTCGTAGGATTGTACCGCCGGCGCGCGGGTCGTCGTGGGGGTTGATCGCTTTTCGCAGTCTGGCGCGGTGCCCGGCGGTGGCCCGCGGTGCTCGGTACGCACGCCGGTACGCACACCGCGCACAATGTCTCGGTCCGATTGCCGATGATGGCCGCAGCCCAGTTGGCCGCCGCCGCTCTAAATCTATCAAGTTAAACCGACTCGGCACGCGACACGAGCGGGCACTTTGCACTCACTTTGCGGCGCGCCTGTGAACACACCCCCTGAGAGCGTGTCGCGTGTGAGTGAGACGGCGCGTGGGAGGGATAGGAATATGAGAACAGCGATGCGAGTTCGCTTCTCACCGCCGCGTCGGCGCTACGGCGATTCCCTGTTCTCAACTTAGACTGCATCATTTCCGCTGGGTGCGGGGAGGATTGGGGAAGAAAGGCGCTGAGGCCGCCGACGAGGTACCGCGGCCCAGTCCAGCGCGGCGGCCGCGCGTCGACGGTGGGGCGTGCAGCGTGGGGCGTGCGGCGACGCCGGCGCGGGGAAGGAGGGGTTCGAGAGGGGTGGTCTGGCGGTGGTTCCGCGGTGCGGAAAATGAGAAATGGGACTCATTACTCAGTCTCGGGGGCTCGGCTCGGCTCGGCTCGGCTCGGCGGGGGCCGGCGGGGGCCGGCGGGGGCCGGCGGGGGCCGGGGGACGGTCAGTGTCGCGTGGAGCCAGTGCCAATGCCAGTTCCGCGGCCGGGCCAGGCGCGCAGGTCGCCGCCGCAGTCGCCGCTCACTTCACGCTTCGAGCGCAGCTCCCCCCAGCGGGGTGCAGAGCCCGGGCCCGGTGCCCCGGCAGGGCCTCGCGGGGCACTGGGAGGGGAGCGGAGGGGCTTAATGAGTGGTGGTCCCAGCGTGCGTGCGTGTGCAGGAACTGTGCCAGGAGGGTGTATGTACGAGCCTGGCCCGGGCCTCGGCCAAGCGTCAGGAATCTCATTGCAGATTTGAATAACGCATTCGACTTGGTCCATCCATGGAATGGCGATGCGAGTGCGTCGCCCTGCATATAAACATGTAAACGCGCGCAGAGTGTGCGGCCGTGGTGCTGTTGGCACCGTGGTGCACGCCTGGTGCACACCTTTCGGGAGGAACGACCTGTTGGCTGCCTGTTGGCTGCCTGTTTGCTGCCTGTTGGCTGCCTGTGGCTGCCTGCTGCCTGTGGGCTGCCTGTGGGCTGCCTGTGGGCTGCCTGTGGGCTGCCTGTGGGCTGCCTGTGGGCTGCCTGTGGGCTGCCTGTTGGCTGCCTGTTGGCTGCCTGTTGGCTGCCTGTTGGCTGCCTGTTGGCTGCCTGTTGGCTGCCTGTTGGCTGCCTGTTGGCTGCCTGTTGGCTGCCTGTTGGCTGCCTGTTGGCTGCCTGTTGGCTGCCTGTTGGCTGCCTGTTGGCTGCCTGGCTGTTGGCTGCCTGTTGGCTGCCTGTTGGCTGCCTGTTGGCTGCCTGTTGGCTGCCTGTTGGCTGCCTGTTGGCTGCCTGTTGGCTGCCTGTTGGCTGCCTGTTGGCTGCCTGTTGGCTGCCTGTTGGCTGCCTGTTGGCTGCCTGTTGGCTGCCTGTTGGCTGCCTGTTGGCTGCCTGTTGGCTGCCTGTTGGCTGCCTGTTGGCTGCCTGTTGGCTGCCTGTTGGCTGCCTGTTGGCTGCCTGTTGGCCTGTTGGCTGCCTGTTGGCTGCCTGTTGGCTGCCTGTTGGCTGCCTGTTGGCTGCCTGTTGGCTGCCTGTTGGCTGCCTGTTGGCTGCCTGTTGGCTGCCTGTTGGCTGTCTGTTGGCTGCCTGTTGGCTGCCTGTGGCCCGGCCGGCTCCGGTGCTGGCTGTCCCGCCGCTGTCGTGGGCGGGCGGGACTGCGGGACACTCGTGTCGGAATTAATTCACACGTCGAACTAAGTGACGTCTGCGTCGGCTGCTGCGCTGCTGTCGTCTGCCCCCACCGGCATTGGGGTGGGGAGATACATGGCCCCGATAGCGCTCTGCGGAGTGCGGCGCGCAACATATTCGCTCGGCCGCGTGTTAGCAGAGCGCGCGGCGCGGTGCACGGGGGCGGTAAATGGAGCCGTTGCTTTTCGTCGGCCGTACGGCCGGGTTGTAAATGTCAGACGATTACCCTCCTTCTCCATAAAGCCGGTGTTTATCTGGCGCGCGACATCTCATCCGGATGGAGGCGACTTACATCGGCTCCGGCTCAGGGCTTCGAGCTTTGTTTTCGTGTTTTTTTTTTAGCTCGAGCCCCGGCGTAGCGTAGTGAAGTCTCCCGACAGAACCTCCTGATAGCTGTGTAGTTGGTGTGCACTTCCCGTGTGGCCGTCAGAGGTTTGATCCCCGGTTTAGGGTTTGCGGGTGTGCTTATGAGAGAGCATCCTGAAGGCCCGCTACTCCTTGGCTATGAAAGAGTATCCGGTACGACCGATCCTGGCTGCGAACACGTATGAGAGGGTGTCTAAAGTCTTACCTTCCCCTTCGAAAAAAAAAAAAAAGGGCCGAAAGGGATTTCCTTTTATTTTTATTTTACGTTGTAGGATAGGCCCTATGGTTCCCTCGTCCGAGCCGTCCGTGGACTTTGATGCCCGTGTCGCCTCCATGAAACAGAGTTCGGAGCGGAGAGAGTCCTGGGTTCGAGTCCCGCCTCAGGCTACCGCCGCTTGGTGGCGACCGCAGCCGGCGCGGCGCGGCGCTGGCGCCCCGCGGATGCATGGCCGTTACGCGTGTCGTGTCTCTCGAGGCTCGTCTCATCGTGTCCTGACCCAAATCTCAAACTGCCCACGGGGCCGTCGGCCACAGGGCAGGAGGGTAGGGTGAGGGGGGGGGGGGGGGGGGCGGGGGAGGGTGTAAACCTCGAGTAGCGCCCTCACGCGCGCTGGCCAAGAAAGACCACCCCATGATGTGGGGGGGGAGAGAGAGAGAGAGAGAGAGAGAGAGAGAGAGAGAGAGAGAGAGAGAGAGAGAGAGAGAGAGAGAGAGAGAGAGAGAGAGAGAGAGAGAGAGAGAGAGAGAGAGAAGAGAGAGAAAGAGAGAGAGAGAGAGAGAGAGAGAGAGAGAGAGAGAGAGAGAGAGAGAGAGAGAGAGAGAGAGAGAGAGAGAGAGAGAGAGAGAAAGATCTCGGTTGACGAGAGTTGGGCAAACCTCATATCTCTGTGACAACGCCGTATTTTTCTGCTGTCAGGGTCGGCGCCATGGCGATGCAGTGCACGTTAGTGTCGTGCGTCCCCTCCCTCCAGGACCTCCCCTCCCCTCCCACCGCACATCCGCCCATGCATGGCTGTCGCCCCCCCCCCCTTCCCCCGCGGGCCCTCTGCAGAGCCCCTTTGCAGCCCTTACGGCCTTACGGCCCTCGCGCGCAGTCCGCAGTCGGTCGGAACGGAAGTGGAGTTGCCGACGCTCAGCCCGCAGCCGTCCCGGCGCTGCCTCGTTTCCCGTTTGGCGATGTCTGCAGTCATGGGACTCGGACGTGGTCTCGGACCCGGTCTTAAGGGAACGAAGATCGTTATCAGACTGACAAAGGCCCACCACGTCACGGACGGGGATGCCGGACTCTCAGATGTCGGGACGTACTTCGATGGGCCCTGGGAGGCTCCGCTGAGACATCGGACTTCATTGAGCGGCAGCGCGCGATATCGGACTTTGTTCGTAGGGCCCATCGGCTTATGGGCGATCCCTGCGCTGCCCTGCGCAAGACTCCTTGGCCGGCGGTGGCCTGGCTGTGCCGGACCAGACCAGGCCGATAACCCCTCTCCCCGTCCTCTCGATCACTTCCCCCCCCCCCCCCCCCGCCCCCGTTCTGCATACTGTATGTACATCGCGGGCGCCGACTGCTTTCCGAACCCCGGCAGTCATTGATTCTAATGAGTTTGTAATGATAATGGCGATAATTATATGTTTCGAGGACAATGCTACATTGTGATCTGCCGGTAATTAGCATGGTGGGCACGAGACACGCCACGCGGGGACAGTGTGCGCGTTGCCGGCGGTGCGGGGGGTCTTCTCGCCGCCGGCTCTTTTATCCAATTACCACCGCGACGACGCCTGCCAGCTCTGCCAGGCCGGCGTGCGGGCTGCGTCTGTGAATACGCCGCCGGCCCCGCTGGTGGACACTATTCGCAGTCAACAGGATTACAGGCGCTTTATTCACACGGCGGCGGGCAGCGCATGCAGCAGCGCCCTCCCGTTGGCTCGCCGCCCCTCTGACACTGACAACCTCACGGGGCCATAAATTAGGGACGGGGACGGGAGGTCCACGTCCACACAGGCGCGCGGCGCGCGGGTGCCGGTGCCGGTGCTGGTGCCCGGGCCGCAGCTTGTGATCACGCGGAGGCGGCAGAGGCGGCAGGGGGCGGCAGGGGGAGGCAGGGGGGGCGGCAGGGGGCGGCAAGGGGCGGCAGGGGGCGGCAGGGTAGGCCCTTCCTTGGGCAGGAGCGCCGGGTCCGTCGGCCTGACAATCGACACCTGTTCGGCACGTCGCACACATTTTGCACATATCACATGCAAAACTGCCGCCTCTGCTGCTGCTGCCGCCTGCTGCTGCCGCTGCTGCTGCAGGCGCGCACTTAAGGGAGGGGGGCGATGGGGGCGATCGCCCCCCTTTTGGGTCTCCGAAGGGGACCTTTGCCCCCAAATGTAGGCAACCCATAAAGCTTTGCCCCTGAAGGTAGGCAACACGTAAAGCATCGCCCTCCCCTTTCATTAGCCCTAATTACGCCACTGTGCTGCTGCTGCCGTTGCTGCTGCCGTTCCTGCTGCCGCTGCTGCTGCCGCTGCTGCTGCCGCTGCTGCTGCCGCTGCTGCTGCCGCTCCTGCCGCTGCTGCTGCCGCTCCTGCCGCTGCTGCTGCCGCTCCTGCTGCCGCTGCTGCTCCTCTCTTCTTCTTATATGTTACTGTGGTTATATCGATGCGCGCGTCGGACATATGGGGTGTTTGCAGTACGGAGGCTGCATCGGCAGGTCGTATAGGCAGCCGTATGGGCCGTCCGCGAGCGGGGGTTTATTTCGGGGGCCGTCTCAGGCTGCACGAGGCGCAGCGAGGCGGGAGGCGTCTGCCGGCCGCGGTCACCGATACAGCCGGTGGAGGCGGTGCGGCGCGGTGCGGTAATATGTGGTTTACGGCAGCGATGCGATAGCTGCGGCTGAGGCTGCGGCTGTGGCTGCTACGTGCGCTCCGATGTGCGGCCCCGGCGCAGCAGCAGCAGCAGCAGCAGCAGCAGCAGCAGCAGCAGCAGCAGCGCATCGAAATTTAGCACCGCGCATAAAATAAAAAGGCAGGCCTCGGCGCGCGCGACGGCGGTGGACACGCCTCCCTACCCTGCCGTGGCATACCGCCGCCGCCGGCCCAAGCGCGCAGCGCGGACTGTGTTGTGTGAAGCCGCCGTGTCACGAAGCTATTACAGTGTGCGCGGCGCGGGGCGGGACTCCCACAACTGGTATATGGTAATGCGGGGTGGGCCGTGCGGCCGAAGGCACTGAAGGCCGGGCCATCCGCTTGCACCGGCCAACAACCTATCGTTGACTCTGTCCACTTTCGATTAAACAAGCTGGCCCGTCCCTTCCGTCAACCTCGGTGCCAGTTCCGTTGCGCTCCACCGGCACCTCGGTTTGACAGAGGGGGACTTGGCCAGCTTGGCCTGCCGGCGGCTTTTGCGGGGGCCTTCGGCCCCCGCCCCAAGTCTCCCTAGAAGTGCCCGATAGCAGATGTATTTGTTACGATTAAAATCGTTAACCTGAGCCCGTCCCTGTGCGCGCCGCGATGGTAATGGAGTGCGCACGGCGGCCAATCCTAACCTCAAAAAACAAAAACAAACAAATTTTCATTAATCAAAAATGCGATACAAATCGAAAATTGTTGCCACCGCACGTGATTCTAAGTTAAAAAGGGAGTTGATCCTCAAAATTTGAAGTTTTTCTATCAACGATAAGTCGGCGTACACACGTCCGAACGAACGAACATGACGCATCAGACTAAAGCCCGGCTCCTGCCGTTTTTGAAGAAACGTGTCGGGACGGGCTAAAAACTAAAACTAATAACTCCCCCGAGTTCTCGTGTTTAGTGCGATGATCTCTAAGACTCAAATATGCCAAATGGGCATCTCTGGATCTCTGGAAGGCGTGGGTGATGCCCGAGGGGGAAACAACTCCTTGGTCTCCGACAGACAGACGTCGGGTAATCCGAGCAATCCGAGTTATCCAGGGTAATCCGGAGTAATAATTGGTAATCCGGGTAATCCTCGGTAATCCGGGTAATCTAGGGTAATCTGTGGTAATCCTGGGTAATCCACAGTAATCTAAGTAATCCAGGTAATCCGAGGTAATCCGATCTAGGGTATTCCGGCGTTTTTCAGTGTATCCGTAAGCAATTTCCTCAGAGTAACTCGGATGAATCCGTAATCCGAGTAATCCGGGTAATCCGGGTAATCCGGGGTAATCTGGGGAAATCGGGGGTATTTCGAGTAATCTGGGTAATCCGAGGTAATCCGGGGTAATCCGGGGTAATCTGGGGTAATCCGGGGTAATCTGGGGTAATCCAGGAATGCCGGGTAATCCGGATAGTGGTAATCCTACAGATACCGATTTTGCGAGTTGTTTCCCCCTCGGTGATGAGGTAATGCCAGCGGGACTGCAGGCCGCGGCGCGGCTCGGCTCCTCTATACTTCACGACCCGCCTCATCCTCGCCCTCACCCTCACCGTCCGCTCGAGCGCGCACCGCACACTCACCGCCATCTCCAAATAACGTCACTGACGATACGTGAACAAATAGCGGCGCCGCGGCGGGCGCAGCCAGGCGCGGCAGCCAGGCGCAGCGAGGAATACACCAGCGCGAAACGGGAGCCCCCTCCGCGCGCGCGCGCACGCACGGTGCATGCCAAGCGTACGCGCACACACACACACACACACACACATACTGTACTATCCTTCCTTATGTCGTGGGACGTAACCCCGACCTTGCAGTCCCATGCAGTCGTCTGCCCATCGGCACGCGTCGCGTACACCCCACCATCCCACCCCTCCCCCTGACATGAGCATGAGCTCCCAAGTGTCTCATGGACCCGCCGCGCCGCCGCACCACGCTCCTGTGCTGCTTGTGTGAGTCAGACGTATTGGCGACGTCGCGTCGTGGCGCCCCTTGCTAGCGCCGCTGTCGCGACGTCGCCGCTCTCCCCTCCCCCTCCCCCACCTCCCCAAGCTTGTCCGCGGTCCCCTACCACTCTCTATCATATACCCCTCTCTACCAGAAATTTCACCCGAAATTAGCCTATCTCTCTCTATCACTCTGCCCCCCCCCCCTCCCCTGCCGCTGTCTGTCTCTCTCTCTCTCCTTTCTCTGTCCTCTCTCCCTCCGTCTTTCTCTCCTTTCTCTTCTTCTTCTCTTCTTCTTCTTCTTCTTCTTCTTCTCTCTCTCTCTCTCTCTCTCTCTCTCTCTCTCTCTCTCTCTCTCTCTCTCTCTCTCTCTCTCTCTCTCTCTCTCTCTCTCTCTCTCTCTCTCTCTCTCTCTTTCTTCCCGTATTGATCCCCGCGGCGGCCTGCTTGCAGCAAGAGAGCACGGGTGCAGCTTCTTTCCTGTCCCTGTCCACCAAAGTGCCGGCCAGTGGTATTTACGGAGCGATACAAGCTGCGCACTGGCCGTGTTTACGGCCGCGCCGGCGCGAGTGTCTGTCGTCCGGTCCTGGCGGGGTCCTGACGGGTCCCGGTGTGGGTCCTGGTGTCTGGTGGGTTGTAGGGGGTCCTGGCGACGTCGTCACCATCACCCGCGCCGTACTGACGTTCCCTTCCCCTGCTTCTCATGGTTCCAGACGGGCCACATCCGTACGTCCCAGGGCAGCTTCTTCATCGAGCCCAAGCAGCAGGAGGGCGGCGAAGAGGGCCACCCCAACGCCACCACGGACCACGACGGCGGCGGCCTGCCGAGTCCACTGCACGTCATCTACCGCATGCCGAAGCAGCCCGAGCCCGCCGAGGAGCCCACCCACCACTGCGGCATGGTCGACGGTGAGTACACGAATAACGCGTAGCAGAACCCACCGCTGGCGACATGGGCTGGGCCGGGCCCCTGTGGAGCCGTCGGCTACGAGAGTGCGCAGCTCATAGACGACGGAATACACAGCGGCTTTTACGAGTCAGGTCGGGCCGCTGGTCTGGGGGCCGGGACCTATCGCATCCCATCTCCGTTGTTAATCGATTGCCTACGACCCAACTTCACAAAAGTGATTGAAACTAATTACAGATAATGTGCATCGGGGAAGGGGGAGGGGGGGGGGGGGGGGGGAGGGGGCAGTAAAACGGTAGTGCTGGCCGGGCGGCGCCGGGCGGGATGCCACTGGACCGGCGGGGTCCCTGCGACACTGCTGTACACCCACTAAAATCATGGTTAGTTTTTTAGACTTTCACTTTTGTGAAAGGCTTTTCCAGAGGCAAAATAGATAATAGAACAACCAGTTAAGAACCAGAAAACAGGAAGAGAAACCAGAAAACAGGAAGAGAAACCAGAAAACTGCTGGCTCGGCTTGGCTGCCTTGCTTGCTTCGAGGTCTTGGCAACTCTTAAGGGACCACAGAGGGGGGCTCGTGGGCGTCATCAAAAAAACGTCAAGCCGCATTAAACTGAGCCATGCCTTCGCTGGCGTAACCCGAGTGGAGGGCGTCAAGTGCATATCGCCGCGGCTATGGCTGGGGCCGCGGCGCGGTGTTGTGGCGTGGCGTGGCGTCTAGGCGACGCTGGGCCCGCAGGCATCCCGGCCGACCCCTCCCGGCCCCGCCTCTGCTCCCCGCGCCACCCCCGCTCCTCTCCCGACACATGCGTGTTGGGTAGTAGTGTATATACAGGACTCAAGTGTTGGGGTCCTCAGAAGCCCGCTTCGAATGCCCCCCCCCCCCCCCACCCTCTACACATCTCTCTTTCTCTCTCTCTCTCTCTCTCTCTCTCTCTCTCTCTCTCTCTCTCTCTCTCTCTCTCTCTCTCTCTCTCTCTCTCTCTCTCTCTCTCTCTCTCTCTCTCTCTCTCTCTCTCTCTCTCTCTCTCTTCTCTCTCTCTCTCTCTCTCTCTCTCTCTCTCTCTCTCTCTCTCTCTCTCTCTCTCTCTCTCTCTCTCTCTCTCTCTCTCTCTCTCTCTCTCTCTCTCTCTCTCTCTCTCTCTCTCTCTCTCTCTCTCTCTCTCTCTCTCTCTCTCTCTCTCTCTCTCTCTCTCTCTCTCTCTCTCTCTCTCTCTCTCTCTCTCTCTCTCTCTCTCTCTCTCTCTCTCTCTCTCTCTCTCTCTCTCTCTCTCTCTCTCTCTCTCTCTCTCTCTCTCTCTCTCCCGCTTCGAATGCCCTGCCCCCCCCCCCACCCTCTACATCTCTCTTTCTCTCTCTCTCTCTCTCTCTCTCTCTCTCTCTCTCTCTCTCTCTCTCTCTCTCTCTCTCTCTCTCTCTCTCTCTCTCTCTCTCTCTCTCTCTCTCTCTCTCTCTCTCTCTCTCTCTCTTCTCTCTCTCTCTCTCTCTCTCTCTCTCTCTCTCTCTCTCTCTCTCTCTCTCTCTCTCTCTCTCTCTCTCTCTCTCTCTCTCTCTCTCTCTCTCTCTCTCTCTCTCTCTCTCTCTCTCTCTCTCTCTCTCTCTCTCTCTCTCTCTCTCTCTCTCTCTCTCTCTCTCTCTCTCTCTCTCTCTCTCTCTCTCTCTCTCTCTCTCTCTCTCTCTCTCTCTCTCTCTCTCTCTCTCTCTCTCTCTCTCTCTCTCTCTCTCTCTCTCTCTCTCTCTCTCTCTCTCTCTTCTCTCTCTCTCTCTCTCTCTCTCTCTCTCTCTCTCTCTCTCTCTCTCTCTCTCTCTCTCTCTCTCTCTCTCTCTCTCTCTCTCTCTCTCTCTCTCTCTCTCTCTCTCTCTCTCTCTCTCTCTCTCTCTCTCTCTCTCTCTCTCTTCTCTCTCTCTCTTCTCTCTCTCTTCTCTCTTAGGGTTGTTGGTCTCCAGCAGTTGCATTGCGGATGCATGAGTTTGGTCCCGCCTAGAAACCCAATACAATGCTAGTTTAAAATATAAGACCTAATGTAATACATTTATAAACATTTTTAGCTTCCTAAATAACTCTTCAAATTTAACAAGTGAAAGTCTCGCTAGTAGCCAGCTTGCTGGCTGGTTTTTTCGATTTTATTTATTTTTTCGAAGAAGAATTTTTTTTTTCTCAAACTTTGCATTTTGGGTTTTGTCCTTTCTTCATTTTCAAGGCAGCATGTACAAGCCTTTTTATCTTGATTTTTTTTTCTAATCCCCCCCCCCCGCCCCCCTCTCCTATGGTTTATTATGGTCGAGCGGGCGGGGGTAGGCCACTCTTCCCCTACCATGGTGATGCAGTACATGGGGCAGGTGTCAGGTCTTGCCTAGGGGGGCCAGGCGCCAGGCCTGGCCGTTGGCTGCGGTGACCACGGAGTGCGGAGAGCAGGGTGAGACGTTGTCGAGCGCTTTCCGTGGTGTCCATGGTGGTGCCCATGCCTCACACGGCGCGGCACGCCGCCCCCCAGGACCACACCCGCGGCGCGGGTACTGGACCCCCGGCAGGGCCGTCACTGCACCGTGACAGCTGCCACCGTGCCACCGCCGCCGCTGCCGCCTGGCTCGTTAAAAACCTGGTGATGGATGGACTGGGTGTCACCGCGGCGTCACCTCGCACGCTGCCAACCAACGAACTCTATTACTACTGCTCTAGGCAGTAGCCGCTGCGCCAGA
Organism: Odontothrips loti; assembly: GCA_038380765.1. NCBI lineage: Eukaryota > Metazoa > Arthropoda > Insecta > Thysanoptera > Thripidae > Odontothrips > Odontothrips loti. The sequence continues at coordinate 6,288,024 of CM076248.1, read as the reverse complement.
GTCCCCGGCCCCGACCGCCAGGAGCCGCACGCCGTACGCGCGCCGGCCACTTTGCAACTATTCCAAATGAAGAGGATCTCAGTCAGTCAGTCAGGCAGGGCGGCTCTTGGCACACGCTGCACACGCACGCGGCAGCGCCGTTCAGGCAACAAGGCGCTACATTGTGTCCAGTGGCCGCCTTAGCCTATGGGGGCCACTGGCGGCCCGTCGGGTTTGCAGAAGGCGCGTGCACGCACGCACACACACACACACACGCGCGCACACACACACATCGGGCACGCACACATGGCACACCTCAGGGACCTCACGCACCTCACGACTTCACGCACCTCACGGACCTTACGGACCTTACGGACCTTACGGACCTTCGGACTAGGCACGTAACTGGACCACTTGGCTCTGTGGGAAGGGGGGGGGGGGGGGGGTACGCGCCTATTGCCTAATTCAGACGTTTTTTTGCGGGTTGCCTACCCCGTCTGCCGGGTCTTGGGAAAGGGGGAATGCCCCCCTCCCCCCCGCCTGTCAAGGACCTCACGGACCTTACGGACCTCAACACGCTGAAGAGCTCGGGGTGGCAGAGCTCACCGCCGCCTCCCGCCCCGCCCCGCCTATGAACATGAGCTCGGTGACAGGGTAACGAGCACAGTGCAGCGAAAAAGCTAGCTGCTTTTGCAATTTTATGTACGCCGACCGACGCGATGGCGCACTTAGCGCTGAATGCATTGTGCTATGCGCAGCTGTGCGCTCTTTCTCCCCCCCCCCCCCCCTCTCTCTCTCTCTCTCTCTCTCTCTCTCTCTCTCTCTCTCTCTCTCTCTCTCTCTCTCTCTCTCTCTCTCTCTCTCTCTCTCTCTCTCTCTCTCTCTCTCTCTCTCTCTCTCTCTCTCTCTCTCTCTCTCTCTCTCTCTCTCTCTCTCTCAACAAACCAATCCAACTAACAGCGACTACTTTACTCTCTCTCTCTCTCTCTCTCTCTCTCTCTCTCTCTCTCTCTCTCTCTCTCTCTCTCTCTCTCTCTCTCTCTCTCTCTCTCTCTCTCTCTCTCTCTCTCCCCGCACTTGCTCGCTAGTTTTCATGCACTCGGTGCCTTCGGCATGCTCGTTGCGGCCCACGCCCGCCTCTGTCATCGCGCTGAACGTGCCGGGGGCGGCTGGGGGCCGCCGGGGGTGGCTGGGGGCCGTGGCCGCAGTGCACCCACATGCGCTACTTGGCCCCGTGCCCCGGCCGTGCCCGATCGGGTGTTAGACTGTCCTATGTCCTGCCCTGTCAGGGTGGTGGTGGGCGCGTGTAGTCGTGTGTCGCGATGCTCTAGTTTTCCGCCTGCTCAAGGACAGAGGCAGCGTGGTGCTGCCGTTCCCCACCGTGGTCGGCTGGGGGTCAGCAGCCCACCCGCCGTGCCGTTGCAGCCCGAGTCGGGCCCGAGCGGCAGGCGTAATAGATTCGGACATTTCACGCTGTTTGGTTAATGTGACTCCCGTCACGCCCACAATCGTTTCGGAACGGATCTCATCGCAGCTGGACGCGGTGCACGGGCTCCGGGCTCCGGGGCTCCGGGCTCCAGTCTCCGGGCTCCAGGCTCCAGGTCCCAGTCTGCGGGCTCCAGGCTCCGGGATCCAGGCCCCGGGCTCCAGGATCCGGGCCCCAGTCTGCGGGCTCCAGGCTCCGGGATCCAGTCCCCGGGCTCCAGGATCCGGGCCCCAGTCTCCGGGCTCCAGGCTCCAGGTCCCAGTTGCGGGCTCCAGGCTCCGGGATCCAGGCCCCGGGCTCCGGGCTCCAGGCTCCGGGCCCCAGTCTCCGGTCTCCAGGCTCCGGGCTCCAGGCCTCGGGCTCCAGACTCGAGGGTGTGCTCGTCTGGGCCAGCAGCGCGGAGGGAAGGAGGCCATCCTGGATTGACTTTTGAACGCTTTTGGTGTGGCGCCTCCGCGGCCGCGGCTGCTACAGCTGCTGCTGCTGCTGCTGCTCCACATATCTCTCGTCGTGCCGGGAGCGGCCCTTTAGGACGGCAGCCCACGGACCCCCCGCCGGCCGCGGTCGCTGCAAGCAGAGGGCTTTAAGGCTTTAGAGGGCAAAGGGTCAAGAAGTGGACGGGACGGGTTCCATCTGGCTGCCAACAGTTTCACAGAGAAACGGGGGCAAGGGCGGGCGCGCCGGGCTGGGCTACTGTCCCGCCTCGCCTAGGCTGGCCTAGGCTTGGCCTAGGCTGCTGCCCGCTGAGCATATGGAGAGCGTTCAGATAGATACATATATATATACTTCCCGCGCGAAAAATGAATGGTCCCGCGTGACGTGACGCGGTGCACCGCGCTGCAGCGGCGGCGGCGCAGCGGCCATTGTCGGTGCTGATTGTATCATTCATTCCCAACGACGGCGGACGCGTAACGCCCACCGTAAACACACCGCTCGGCCCGCTCGGCCCTACCGACACAGCCCTCCCCCTCGCGGGCCGCGGTGGCGAGCGCCATGGCGCGCCATGGCGAGCGCGGCGAGCCCCCCGCAGAGTGAATGCTTCATTTAAATGGCCGGGTAAATGCCTGACGTAACACTGCCGGCGGCCGCGCCGAGCCTTTGACAACGATTGTATTACTCCCCGGCCGGGCGGCTCGATACCCGATGACACAACAACACACGCAGTTGCACAGAACTTTGAATAATGAATATTGGAATTTTGGAAAAATCTGCGCGATATGGCATATGGGCACCATACTGGCCTGGAGGTGAAGAAGTGTCCGCCTACCGTTTCAGCTCGGGCCGCGTGATGGCGAGCCGTCACGAGATGTGTGTGCCGCCGTGCCGTGACGCGTCCAATTAAAGAAATAACGAGAAAAGTGAAAAAGAAGAGCTCAAGATGTGATTGCTGTGCGGCAAATTTTTCGTGTAATCGTTTTTATTCGCGTGAGGAGGATGGAATTGATGCGGCGTGATGACTGCCGTTTGCGGAGAAAGGGGTTTCGGGGGGACGGCGAAGGCCGCATCACGACGGCGGCGTCTGCATCGGCTGACTTGATCCTTTGCGAACGGAGCACGTCATTAGTTTGGTGGCCGCCGTGCCAAGCCAAGCAGAGGGCTATCGTTTTCCTAAAAACAACAAGCTGGCCCGTCCCTCCGGCAATCAGGGAGACTTGGCCAGCTCGGCCTGCCGACGGCGTTTACCCCCCCCCCCCCGGTATTTTGGAAGTCGTTTTGTTCCGGCCAAATCCATAGTTGGAGCAGGTGGGACACTTGTCAGCGCGTTAGCGTCGGCCAGCATAACCTCAAAAAACAAAAACCGAAATATTTTCATTGCTCAAAAATGCGATACAAAACGAAATTTTTTGCTCCGTACGTATTTCTACGTTAAAGAAGGAGCTCATCCTGCAAATTTGAAGTTTTTCCGAGGGGTTGGCAACTCCGGTAATCGCGTGTACATCGCCTTGGTAATCATGCCGTAATCAATGATAATCGCTGGTAATCACCCAAGGTTATACGCGGTTTTGGTCATTATTTAAGGTGGTAATCGGTCGTCATCAAACGGTAATCAGTCGTAATCAAACGGTAATCATCGGTAATCACTGGTGATCAGCGGAAATGACTGGTAACCGCTGGTAATCATGGTAAAGAAAGATCACAGTAATCATCGCTAACACCGGTAATCACTACAACTTGGTAATCGTGTGTACACCCAAACTTGGAGTTGTGAACCCCTCGAGTTTTTCTGTGAACGATAAGTCAGCGTACACACGTCGGTCCGAACCGAGGGGGAAACCACTCACTTAAACTATGTACATAGATTTCAGGATTTCGTCGGATTACACCCCGTGGTTTTCGTTAATTTTAGAATTTTATTGCTTTTCTGGCTATTTCAGCCTATGTAGGTGCTATTTTTCGGCATGAAGTCCAAGTCGAACTTTCAATTCGCAATTTTTTTTAAATTTGTTTTAAAAAATTTCTAGAATTTTGTACACATGATTACGCGAGTGATTCGCCCCTCGGTCCGAACGAACAGTTGGCTTAAGTCTAGCCCGGCTCCTGGCGTTTCTAAAGAAACGTGTCGGGACGGGCTAAAAAGTTAACAGTGCAAAGTAGCCGGCCCGGGCCGGGCGGCCCGGGCCATCCCTGGCGTCCAAGCCGAGCCGATTAAAGCAGCCTCTTGCAATTACAGCGGATGTGCTGCACCCGCCCTACCGCCCTACCGGCCGCCCTACCGGCCGAGCTCAGGGCTCAGGGCGGCGCCCTCCCCTCACTGTCTCTCCGGCCGTTTGGGACGATTAGCGTGTCCAAGGGGTCATGCGAGGCGTGTGCATCGCATGCAGACCCCAATTACGCTGTCGCCGCCAAACAAGTCGTTTCCCGCACCTCCCCACACGGGCCCATGACGATGACGGCCGATCATTGGATACCACCGTCATCATCATCATCATCAAGATCGTCAAGCTTTTCGCGTGCGAATTTATTGTAGATAAGAGGACTCGGCGGTGGGGAACGGAATAATCATATTAATAATGAAAGTACGCACCGAGTGTACACGCTCCGTGACGGGCGCGTCATGTTAGGTCTTCATTATCTCTGCTGCCGCGATGTGCGTGCTGGGGATTATCGTGCCGGGGAAGCATTTGCATGAGCGGCGCACAACACATGACTGGATTGGTTAATTGTGTGCTCGATAGATCACTTCCTGTGGAGCGGTCCGCGGAGTGGTGTGTGCAGGCCCAGGCCCGTGTGCAGGGCCAGGCCCGTGTGCAGGCAGGCCCGTGTGCAGGCAGTCCCGTGTGCAGGCAGTCCCGTGTGCAGGCAGTCCCGTGTGCAGGCCCAGTCCCGTGTGCAAGCAGTCCCGTGTGCAGGCCCTGTCCCGTGTGCAGGAAGTCCCGTGTGCAGGCAGTCCCGTGTGCAGGCAGTCCCGTGTGCAAGGCAGTCCCGTGTGCAGGCAGTCCCGTGTGCAGGCAGTCCCGTGTGAAGGCAGTTCCGTGTGCAGGCAGGCCCGTGTGCAGGCAGTCCCGTGTGCACGCAGTCCCGTGTGCAGGCAGTCCCGTGTGCAGGCAGTCCCGTGTGCAGGCAGTCCCGTGTGCAGGCAGTCCCGTGTGCAGGCAGTCCCGTGTGCAGGCAGTCCCGTGTGCAGGCAGTCCCGTGTGCAGGCAGTCCCGTGTGCAGGCAGTCCCGTGTGCAGGCAGTCCCGTGTGCAGGCAGTCCCGTGTGCAGGCAGTCCCGTGTGCAGGCAGTCCCGTGTGCAGACTAGCCCTGTGTGCCTTATGAATGGCAGCCAGCACGGGCTGTGCCGACAGGCACTACCCTGGGGCACTACCGCCTCGTTACGATAATCAGTGTCATGACACACAGTTTTCCTCACGAAGCCATGTCTTGGGGCTGGTCCAATCATTCTTCGTCCGAAAAGGCACCCGCATTTATTTCTCGTCAATTAAAAACAAATTTGATTTACTACTATTATTATCGATTATCATTTTCCGAATCCGTTTTGTGCGACGCCGGATGCCTTGGGCGGGGGAGGCCTGGCCTGCGTCCGAGCTAACCTGCTGCCGGTTCTGGACATAGGTCCTGGACACCACTGGACAGCGGACATCCCACGCCATGATATGCTGGAGCCGAGGCGGACCGCAGCAGCCGAGTGTCGGCAGAAACACGCTGAACCGCGGCCGAAAGGGCAGAAGGATGACGGAAAATAAGAAATAAAGTGTCTACATATCTGCGTATGGCTCTCGGGCTGCGGCGGGCGGCGGGGTGACTCGTCCGGCCCCGCTCGGCTCGGCGTTGGCGTGTGGCGCGGGAAGGTGTCGGGCGCCGCAGCACCTCTGCGTGTTTCCGACTTGTGTACAAGTAGTGATGGTGGTCATTACCTCCTCTCTCTCTCTCTCTCTCTCTCTCTCTCTCTCTCTCTCTCTCTCTCTCTCTCTCTCTCTCTCTCTCTCTCTCTCTCTCTCTCTCTCTCTCTCTCTCTCTCTCTCTCTCTCTCTCTCTCTCTCTCTCTCTCGGTCTTGCGCGCGTCCGAGAGCGAGAGAGCGAGAGAGTGAGAGTGAGAGTGAGAGAGAGAGAGAGAGAGAGAGAGAGAGAGAGAGAGAGAGAGAGAGAGAGAGAGAGAGAGAGAGAGAGAGAGAGAGAGAGAGAGAGAGAGAGAGAGAGAGAGAAGCACAGAGTCCGTAAAAGTCCCACCCCGTATTTAGGAACGACGTGTCGATTCAATCGTCGTAGAGGTGCGAGCGAGGGAACCTCCTCCCCCCCCCCTCCTCTCTCTCCCTCTCTCTGCGCGCCTGGCACGCACCTCGGCTCCACACCACACAATGCATCAGAAGGACATGTCCGAATGAGGAAAGAGAAAGCAATACGGAATGTTCTTGAAATTTGCATTCCCTCGTCACCAAGTGTTGGGTTGATAATATTTTTGAATTTTGGCTCTAAAATATCAGCGGCTTCATCGTCTTACGACTGGAGTTCACGTGTTTGCCTACCGCCGTGTTAGTGTGTGTATGGTCGTCGAGGGGGGAGGAGAGGGGGGGGCGTATTTATCGAGCCGCCTCGCGGTCTTTCACGTCTTGGCGTCCAGCCACGCCGCGCCGGCCGGCTGTCACCGAGGGGGGCGTGGAGGGGCGGGCGGGGCGCGCTGAGCACAGCCGCGAGGTGAGCGAAGGTGAGGAAGCTGATTATCCTGCCATTAGGATGGATGCCTGCCCCCGACGAATTTAGAAGGGGGGTGGTGCGAAGGGAGGGGGACGGGAGGGGCGGGGCGGGGCGCACAGTCCGGTAGGGTGTGGCTCCTCGACTCCACGCACGCTGTCGGTGCAGTGTAGGCAACTGTCACTGAAGAGCTGCTCTGTCTCTGTCCGCAGACGAGGAGGACATGCACCGGCCAGCGCCCAACATCATGCCGTTCACCCGCGTGGAGATCGTGCACGTGAACGCCTCCGGCACACCGGCCTCCGGGTCCCGGCCGCGGCCCCGGCGTAGCCGCCGGAGCATCCGTTACCAGGACGTGGACGAGGGCGAAGGCGAGCCCGGCGGACAGCGGGCCCACTCCATGGAGATGCTGGTGGTGGTGGACAAGCGCATGTCCGACTACCACGGCGAGGCCATCATCGACTACGTGCTCACCCTCATGTCCATCGTGAGTACCGCCTAAGCGCCCAAGATGCCTCTTCCCGGTGTACACCGATTTAAATCATGGCTGATTTTTTTTTAGATGGTACTTTTTGCCGCTGTATGGTATACCGCTTCTTCCCCCTCGCCTCCGGCTGGCAGTCCGCCCCAGCGTTCAAGTCTCACCACTGCATCTGCCCCGCAGGTCGCCATGGTCTACAAGGACGCCAGCATCGGCAACCCCATGACGGTGGCCGTCGTCAAACTCGTCATCCTCAAGTCCGACGACCCCGACTTCGTCCCCGAGTCCCGGCGCCGCCTCGGCGGCATCGCCTCCTCAGCCAGCGAGATGCTCAAGCACTTCTGCCGGTGGCAGAAGGAGCACTACCTGGAGCACGACACGGCGCTGCTGCTCACCAGGTAGGCAGCACTACCTGGAGCACGACACGGCGCTGCTGCTCACCAGGTAGGCAGCACTACCTGGAGCACGACACGGCGCTGCTTTCGGCGCTGCTGCTCACCGGGTAGGCAGCACTACCTGGAGCACGACACGGCGCTGCTGCTCACCAGGTAGGCAGCACTACCTGGAGCACGACACGGTGCTGCTGCTCACCAGGTAGGCAGCACTACCTGGAGCACGACACGGTGCTGCTGCTCACCAGGTAGGCAGCACTACCTGGAGCACGACACGGCGCTGCTGCCGAGGGGCAATTAACTCCTGTAGTACTCCGTACAAAGTTTTCTGTAGTACTTTGTAATACTATTGTAAATCCACAAATCACCACAAATCCAAACTTTGTGGCCCTAAGACATCAAAAAATGTATAAATATTCGAAAATATTTGGTCTATTGACCTTGTAGTACTTACTACAAACTACTACAGCTGCAGTACCCTGCACACAGAGTCTCAGAGTGAATCGCCCCTTGGCTGCAGCTCACCAGGTAGGCAGCAATACCTGGAGCACGAAACGGTGCTGCTGCTCGCCGGGTAGGCAGTCTTTCATAATGCAAACCCGAGCAGCGCGGCATTCAGCGCCTGGTTGTCACTTGACGGCGCGGTGCTTATTTCTAATTATCTCCCTGACATTGACACGGCGGACTCGGTCTCGGAGTGGTTCGCTCTGTCTGTGTGCCGAGTGCCGTGCCGTGCCGTGCCGTGCCGTGCCGTGCCGTGCCGTGCCGTGCCGTGCCGTGCCGTGCCGTGCCGTGCCGTGCCGTGCCGTGCCGTGCCGTGCCGTGTGTGATTGGACGGCAATAAAAGGTCGTGGGGCGCCGGAGCCGCGGCCGGAGCCTTGCCGCCGCGGGCGATAAGGAAGTAGTATCTGCACCACCCCCTGCTGTTGCCTCTGTTGTTTCTCTCTTTGTGTGTGTGTGTGTGTGTGTGTGTGCGTGTGGTCAGCAGCGAGCAGCTGGAGAGGAGCCCTCATCACTCATCGCAGCCTTGACATTCTGACCGACGGGACGGGGTCTGGACGGACATAGCGGAGCTCACGGCACGGACGTGGACGTGTCCGTCCTGGCAGCGCGGGCCCAGCCCGGCCCCCGCCCGGCCCTACCCGGCCGAGGGCCCTCTCCTTCTGCACGTCTCATTGTTAGTCACGTCCGCGACGTCCAGGGCCGGGGCCGGGGTGCAGTGCAGCGGGGCGGGGGAGGGGAGGGCTCGCCGTTATCCCCCGGCTGTTTACCCGTGTCGGCGCTGTCCGCGGGCACTCTGGGTGCATTTGCCGCCGGGATCGCGGTACCGATGTCCGGCGTCGCCTGCATGTCGAGCTGCCACCACCACCACCACCACTACCGCCGCCGCCGCCTTACTGGGGATCCGCGGGGACCCGCAGACGTGCCCATATGGGAGGGACATGTGTCCTGTCCGCTCCGCTCCGCGCGCCTTTGTATGGAAAAACAGTTACCGATTGACGGCGTTGCCGGAGCAGCGGGTCGGGCCGCCCCGGCCGCCCTCCTTGTCAGGTCACCGGGACCGGTTCCCGGTTCCCCGGCGTCGCTGCCGTCGAGCCGCGCGTGCTCCCGTAGGTGCTGCAGCAGGACGCAGGCCGAGCGCCTGCGAGCGCCAGGGTAGGCCAGCCCGCACGACACGCGTGCGTGCACAAGACGGGGGCTGCCTACCCAGCAGGAGGCCGCCGGGGACGCCGTGCCGCACCGCTCACCCCACTCCCATCTCTGTCTGTTGCAGGGAGAACATCTGCCGCAACCCGGACCAGAACAAGTGCGACACGCTGGGGCTGGCCGAGATGGGCACCATGTGCGACCTCAACGTGTCGTGCGCCATCGTGCAGGACAACGGGCTGTCCGCCGCCTTCACCATCGCCCACGAGATCGGCCACGTGTGAGTACGAGTGCGGGCCGGCAGCTGCCCTGCCCCGACCCAACCCGACTAGACGTTGACCAGACCCCTGGCGTCGGCCCTTGGCAACGAAGAAAGGGCCTTCAAGGGCTCGCTCTGTCTTAAAGAGGGGTAGGTGGGGGAGGGGGGCGGAGCCCTCGGCGCCCGCAGGCAAAACGGAGATGGGCGCAGACCTTGAACTTGGCTGTCAGTGAGACGGGAGCACCGCCCCCTCCCCGGTGCCAGGACCTCTGTCCCGTCCCTGCTGCGGGCCGTGGCCGCAGAGTAGCGGAATGCACAGCGACACCAGGCGAGCGCAGCAGCGAGAAGCAGCGTGTTCTCAATCGGGCGGGCAAGCTCGGACAAGAGCGTCTTCTACCTCTGTCACACTCAGGTCGGCCTCATGAGAAAAGAGACAGAAGATTTACGGGTGAGTTCGTTTGCCCGCCCGATGAAGAACACTGGTGAGAATAGAAGGGTAATGCGGTCCGCATTATGCGGGGGCGCTTTGCTTTTCTCTGGCGCTAGTCAGTCTGGCCACTGCTGCGCATTGCGCTTCCTGTATGTACCACTGCGCCATGTTCCTCGCTACAGTAGCCGGATTCACAGTTTCCCGACTTAACACACTTCCTCGCAGAACCATTAAAGTGCCCCCCACCCCGCCTCCTTCCCCGCACCACCCCCTTGCAGCGTTAACGCCGTTTTATATCGACCGGCGCGTGCAAGGGCTACGGGCACGCTTCGGGGAAATAAGTGATTAATTTTGGCTCTCCGCTGGCGTCGCTGCCGCTGCCCGTTGCTCTGCACCCCTGCTGCCGCGGTGGAGCCGGGCCGCACAGAGTCAAGGGCAGACACACCGCACCCCCCTCGGAGAGCCAAGGCCTGGCCTCTAGCCCGGCCGTGCCCGTGCCCCCGACTCGCCTCAGCGTGCCTCAGGCCGTGAAGTTCGTGCCGGTTCTGTCTGTTTCCCGTCATCACCTCACCTTCCCCTCTGTGTGTGTGCGTGTGTGTGTGTGTGTGTGGAAGCCGGTAGCGGCAGCCGTCGAGTCGAGAGCACTGCGCGCCGCCGTGCCGGTCCCGCCACGCCCCGCCCCGCCACGCCACGCCGCTCTGGTGTAACGCACAGTAACGCCAAAGGGCGTTTATTGCGGGCCGGCTGCTGTAAAAGCGCCTCAGTCTCCCCCTTCCCCCTCCCCATATCTCTCTCTCTCTCTCTCTCTCTCTCTCTCTCTCTCTCTCTCTCTCTCTCTCTCTCTCTCTCTCTCTCTCTCTCTCTCTCTCTCTCTCTCTCTCTCTCTCTCTCTCATACACACACACACACACACGCACTCTCTCTTTTCTCTACTGTGGACCTGAAAATAAAAAGATCTCGGGTCAGAAAATGGGATTGGCAACGCCGGAGTAGTAGTTATTTCACCGCCTAGTATATTTCGCTTGCCCTCACTTGCCAGGGGCATGGTTCACCACCCGGGCCTCTCCTCCACACGTCGTGCTCTGTATAAAATCGCCTTCCCTCCGACGCCGAGGCTCAAGTACCGCGGGCTCCAATCATTTTTCACCTTTTTTGTGTTTTCTCTCGCTGTTTCTCCCCGACAGGCTGAACATGCCGCACGACGACGACCAGCGCTGCGGGGTGTTCAACGGCAAGTCCACCAAGCACAACGTCATGTCGAGGATGCTGGACCACAACACGTACCCGTGGTCCTGGTCCAACTGCTCGAGACACTTCCTCACCGAGTTCCTGGAGTAAGTCCTTTGCTCTCTGTCTGTCTGTCTCTCTGTCTGTCTCTCTCTCTCTCTCTCTCTCTCTCTCTCCTCTCTCTCTCTCTCTCTCTCCTCTCTCTCTCTCTCTCTCTCTCTCTCTCTCTCTCTCTCTCTCTCTCTCTCTCTCTCTCTCTCTCTCTCTCTCTCTCTCACTCTCCCTCTCCCTCTCCCTCTCACTCAAATTCAAATTCTCTCTCTCTCTCTCTCTCTCTCTCTCTCTCTCTCTCTCTCTCTCTCTCTCTCTCTCTCTCTCTCTCTCTCTCTCTCTCTCCCTCTCCCTCTCCCTCTCACTCAAATTCAAATTCTCTCTCTCTCTCTCTCTCTCTCTCTCTCTCTCTCTCTCTCTCTCTCTCTCTCTCTCTCTCTCTCTCTCTCTCCCTCTCCCTCTCCCTCTCACTCAAATTCAAATTCCTCTCTCTCTCTCCCTCTCTCTCTCTCTCTCTCTCTCTCTCTCTCCCTCTCTCTCTCTCTCTCTCCCTCTCTCTCCCTCTCTCTCCCTCTCGCTCCCTCGATCGGGAAGCGCCCGAGCAGCGGCGGCTAGCCAGCCCGCTGCACACGATGCCGGTTGGGCTGCCTACCTGCAGGGGGCCCTGGGCACCTCCCGTGCCGAATGGGTGGCGTGCGGTTGGGCGCAGTGCGCAGTGAGCTGACCTGGGCGGTGCTTGTCTTGTCGGCAGCGCGGGCTACGGCAAGTGCCTGAGCAATACCCCTTACAAGGACTACATCGCGGACCGTCCCGACATCTCCAACAAGCTGCCCGGCCAGGCCTTCGACGAGGACCGGCAGTGTGAGCTCGTGTTCGGCCGTGGCTCCAAGATCTGCTCGTACATGGTATGCGAAGCGAGGGGCGAATCACTCGCGTAATCATGTGTACAAAATTCTAGAAATTTATAAAAACAAATTGAAAAAAAATATGCGAATTTAAAGTTGAACTTGGACTTTATGCCGAAAAATAGCACCTACATAGTCTGAAATAGCCAGAAAAGCAATAAAATTCGAAAATTAACGATAACCACGGGGTGTAGTCCGACGAAATCATGAAATCTGTGTACATAGTTCAAACGAGTGGTGGCCCCCTCGATGCGAAGCCCCCGTGGCATTGCCTCACCTCACCTCACCTCACCTCACCTCACCTCACCTCACCCTACCCTACCCTACCCTCGCCTCACTCATCGGTGTGTCGCTGTCCCACCCCACAGCCAGTGTGCTCGCGGCTGTGGTGCACGACGGACGTGGGCGAGCAGGAGGGCTGCCGCACGCAGCACATGCCCTGGGCGGACGGCACGCCGTGTGGCTACGACCGCTGGTGCCAGCGCGGCATGTGCGTGCCCAAGGACCACGCCTCGCTGCAGCCCATCGACGGCGGCTGGGGGCCCTGGCAGGGCTTCGACGACTGCTCGCGGACGTGCGGCGGCGGCGTCCAGAAGTCGGCGCGCGACTGCAACTCGCCGGCGCCCGCGAACGGGGGCCGCTACTGCGTCGGCCGCAGGGTCAAGTACCAGTCGTGCAACACGTTCGAGTGCCCGGCGGGCAGCAAGGAGTTCCGGTGCGTGAAGCTCGGGGCCAGGGAGTAGCGTGTGCCATACTTCATTTTTTTTCGAAATTCGATGTACGCGTTAGCTCAATTGTGGTCATTTTTCATGCTGATTCCGAGGAAAAAATTTGGAGGCCGTTTAGGGGGTCCGACTCGCCTCGGTTTAGGGCCTAAATGCCCTTCTACAGGGCAGAAAATTAATGTTGTCGAAATTTTTTGAAAAAAAGAAAGCACAGTGAAAGTGCAATAATCGATTTTGGCACTTTTAATGCCGATATCTCCAAAACCGTAAGAGATACGACGTTATCCTTGAAATTTCAGTTCTTTGGGATCTCACTTTCATCAATTTGACATAGGAAGTTTTTACAAAACAATTGACAACATTAATTTTTCGCCCTGTAGAGGGGCATTTAGGCCCCCAACCGAGGCGAGTCGGACCCCCTAAACGGCCTCCAATTTTTTTAAAATCTTTTTTCCTCGGAACCAGCATGAAAAATGGCTACGATTGAGCTAACGCGTACACCGAATTTCGAAAAAAATGAAGTATGGTACACCCTACCAGGGAGCCGGGGCCGCGGTGGCCGTGTGCGTTTTGCGCAGCGCAATGGAACGTGGTCGTTTCACGTCGCCGTTTTTTGTCTCAGGCTGGAGCAGTGCGCGCAGTACGACGGAACGAAATTCAACGGCCTGAGCGGCGAGAACAAGTGGGTCCCCAAGTACGTGACAGGTACGTGCTCGCCCCCTTCCCCCTGCAACCGCCTGCAACTCTGTCCCCCGTTCCCCCTCGTGTCCCCGTCTAACGTGCCCCCGTGTGTGCGGCAGGAGACCTGCTGGGAGGCAGCCCGCTGGACGAGCGGTGCAAGCTGTACTGCAGCGTGTCCAACACCAACATCTACTACAAGATGATGGAGAAGGTGGTGGACGGCACCCCCTGCGAGCTCGACTCGTACGACATCTGCGTCAACGGCGTGTGCCAGCCCGCCGGCTGCGACCACGTCCTAGGCTCCACGGCCAAACTCGGTGAGCACTCACTGTCAGAAATAAGGAATATTTTCTGTAGAGTTTGCATGTTTATTTGAAAATCTCTGAGGTCTCAGACTACCTAAATAGTAGCAATTTCTCCCCAAAAAAATTGCGATGGAAATTTTTGTCGGTGTGCTTTGGGGGGTGACGTGACCTCTGACCTCATCAATGTGACAGATCGGTGCGGCCGCTGTAACGGTGACAACTCGACCTGCCAGGTGGTGATGGGCTCCCACAACCACACGCAGTTCGGCTACAGCGATGTCGTCCGCGTCCCGGCCGGCGCCTCCAACCTCGACATCCGGCAGTACGGCTTCAACGGCATGAACAAGGACGACACCTACCTGGGTACGTTGTTGTCATTTCGCCGCGTCGCCCTGTTAAATCCCCAAGTGGAACCTGCTCGCCGAAACCTTCCGGTTCTCTGTCGCACAGCTCTGGTGGACCCCGAGACCGGCAAGTACTTGTTGAACGGCAACTTCATCGTGACGTTGTCCCAGAAGGGCCTCATCTACGAGGGCATCTCCATGGACTACTCCGGGGCCCTCGAAGTGGTCGAGCGCCTCAACTGCACGCGCATGCTCAACCGCGAGCTGATCATCCAGGTCAGGGTGCTGCCGAATCGATGAAAATAAATCAATTGCAATTTAATTTCGTCTGCAGTTAATTTCCTAGTTCGTCTCCCCTCCGCGGTGCTCAGGTCCTCGGTGCCGGGCCCCTGAACCCTCCGAACATCCACTGGGAGTACACGGTGCAGCGGCCAGAGGAGCGCTTCCGCCGGACGTTCGCGGACGCGTGGACGTCGTGCGACTCGGCCTGCAACGGGGAGCGGCGGCGCGAGGAGGTGTGCGTCCGCCTGGACACGGGCGGCGAGGTGCCGCCGGAGTACTGCGGCAACCTGCCGCGGCTGTCGGCGCAGACCGAGCGCTGCAACCCCTGCACCGTGCAGTGGCACGTCGTGTCCACGTCGCCGTGCTCCGTGTCGTGCGGCCGCGGCAGCCGCACGCGCGTCGTGCAGTGCCTGCAGATGCAGCTGGAGACGCGCACCTCTCACGTCGTCCACAACTCGTCGTGCGCGCACCTGGGGCATCGGCCCGCCGACGCCGAGGCCTGCGAGGAGCCCGCCTGCGAGTACTACACCTGGAAGTTCGGCAAATGGAGGGAGGTGGGTTGGCTCGGGAGTGCGAGGTGGGAGGGCAGCTGGAGCTCACCGCTGACCTCCGCGAGGTGGGAGGTCAGGTAGAGCTGACCGCTAACCTCCACGAGGTGTGAGGGCAGCTGGAGCTGACCGCTGACCTCCACGAGGTGTGAGGGCAGCTGGAGCTGACCGCTGAGCTCCACAAGGTGGGAGGTCAGGTCGAGCTGACCGCTAACCTCCACGAGGTGTGAGGGCAGCTGGAGCTGACCGCTGACTTCCACGAGGTGGGAGGTCAGGTCGAGCTGACCGCTGACCTCCACGAGGTGTGAGGGCAGCTGGAGCTGACCGCTGACCTCCACGAGGTGGGAGGTCAGGTCGAGCTGACCGCTGACCTCCACGAGGTGTGAGGGCAGCTGGAGCTGACCGCTGACCTCCACGAGGTGGGAGGTCAGGTCGAGCTGACCGCTAACCTCCACGAGGTGTGGGGGCAGCTGGAGCTGACCGCTGACCTCCACGGGTTCGAGCACACTCGCTCACTCGCACACAGACACGCGCGTCCCTAACCTTACGGCCGCTTGGCTGTCGGCAGTGCTCGGTGACGTGCGGCCCCGGAGTGCAGCAGCGCGCGGCGTGGTGCGTCAACAGCAAGGGCGAGGCGGTCGACGAGGGCCTGTGCGAGGCCGGCCAGCGGGAGACGCAGCGCGCCTGCCACGACCAGAACTGCCCGCACTGGGAGCTCGTCGACTGGACGCCGGTAAGCAGTGCCCGTCCGCGTGTCGTGTGTGGACATACAGGGTGCACGATGAACTTCTGCTGCCATTCAGCCAAGTTTGGTCGTACCGACCGCACCGCATCGGGGCACCAGGCACCAGTCGATGCGCAAAGGGACGCAGTCAGAAGCTCGCGCCCGTTGGCCGTTGGTGAGCTGTATGGTCTTCACCGACTAGATGTTCACCGCATCATGTGTTATGCATGGAATCCCGTCAGGGTGCAATGCGTTTCTAGTTTCCCCAACCTAAATTGAAGAGTACAGATTGTATCGAGGCGACGAGGTGCGGGAAAAAAACTCTGAAGAGGGGGGGGGGGCTTTGCGCATCACCTGGTGCACGCCAGTGGGGTTTGTACGACCAAAATTGACTTAAGGGAAGCCAAAATCAATCAGGTGAGGTTTATGGAACAACCTGTACTTTGGATGGTCCCTCACGTGCTCCTGTCCGGCAGTGTTCGGTGACGTGCGGCGAGGGCGTCCGGGAGCCGGCGTACGCCTGCATGGTGGACTCGCGCACCGTGGCTCAGGACTACTGCGACCCCCAGCAGCGACCCACCATGACCAAGCGTTGCAAGGAGAGGCCCTGTCCGGTCTGGGAGACGGGCGAGTGGGAGCGGGTAAGCGAGGGGACTTACAGGGCTAAGGCGAGGGGTGGTTGACCGGCTTGGATCGTGTACGGAGTAGTATAAGTAGTATTGTGTGCTTATAATACCTTATTTTTGATAAAAACTTGGAAAACTAGCCAAATTTTTTCAAACCTTTTGATAATTTGGTATTCTTGGAGCGTGTCGGGAATAGTATGATTACGAGTCGGCAACCCATCGGGCTGAAGACTTGCAGGGTTGGCGTGGCGTTGTCTAGCTTATCGACGCTGTGCTTGTAGTGCTCCGTGACGTGTGGCGCCGGCACGACGGTGCGACGTGTCTGGTGCAGCCAGGATGGCCAGAAGGCGGATGACAGCTTGTGCAGGGCGGCGGCCGAGCGGCCCGCCCTGTCCGAGCACTGCATGAGGACGCCCTGCCCGGTACGTAGACATAGTCATATGGTAGTGACGCGATGGCTTCGCGGCTTGCACTCCGCATACACCGGCACACCCTCGTCTTCGCAGTCGTACGACATTGTCATACCTTTCGCTCTGCGCAGCCGCCGCCGACGACGACCACCACCACGACATCCACGACGACGACGACGCCCGCACCGCCGCTGCCGCCGGCGTTCGCACGTGTTTACGAACGGGACGGCAACGACTTGCTGCGGAAGAAGGTGAACCTGAAGGAGGCGGAGGACAACAACGAGCTGCCGCCCCTGGCGCCGCAGGACGGCCGCTTCGCCTGGCGGGTCACAGACTATGGCCAGGTGAGTACCGTTCTACTGCTGCTGCTACTACTACGAATACTACTGCCGCTGCTAATGCTGCTTCTGCTGCTGCTACTGCTGCTACTGCTGCTAGTGCTGCTACTGCTGCTACTGCTGCTACTGCTGCTACTGCTGCTACTGCTGCTACTGCTGCTACTGCTGCTAGTGCTGCTACTGCTGCTACTGCTGCTACTGCTGCTACTGCTGCTGCTACTTCTGCTACTGCTGCTACTGCTGCTGCTACTTCTGCTACTGCTGCTACTGCTGCTGCTACTTCTGCTACTGCTGCTACTGCTGCTACTGCTGTTACTGCTGCTACTGCTGCTGGGGCTGGCTGACCTGACAGTGTGTTCTCGGTCGCAGTGCTCCGAGTCGTGCGGCTGGGGGAAGACCATCCGCCGCGTCCGCTGCGAGGACGTCAAGTCGGGCAAGGAGGCCCCCGACTCGTGGTGCCACAAGCCGCGCCCCACGTCCTCCAAGCACTGCTACCAAGCGCGGTGCGCGGACTGGATGACGGGGGAGTGGACGACCTGCTCTGCGGCGCCGGCGTGCCAAGCGGTCAGTAGATATTGCGGTCGGCCTCCTCTCCCCACGCTCTGCCTCGGCTCAGCCTGTTGTTTCTCACAGGGGGCGGCGCACGCCCAGGGTGTGCAGCAGCGAACGGTCGAGTGCGTGGCCAAGGAGGGCGGCCGCGCCGTGGATGACTCCTCCTGTGCGGGGGAGCGGCCCGCCAGCGAGCGGCCGTGCTCGTGCGCGGGGACTACGCTGGCGGCGGCCGCGGCCACGACGGCGATGGCGGCGCCGAGGACGGAGCGACCGCCGCCGCCGGTCAAGGCGGACCGGGGCGGCTGGAGGACGGGGCCCTGGGGACAGTGCGCCAAGTCGTGCGGGGGCGGTACGCAGGCGAGGCTCGTCGTCTGCTCGTCCAGCGAGTGCGACGACCAGGAGAAGCCCCCCACTTACCAGACGTGCAACCACCACGCGTGCCCCTTGTGGATGCTGGACGACTGGAGCAAGGTGCGTACCCGGACCGGGCCGGTCCGCTGCAGGTGTCGTGTCGCGGGTCGTGTCGACAGTGTGTTCGTGTTCCGCAGTGCTCCGTGTCGTGCGGGCCGGGCGGCGTGCAGACGCGGTCCTTCGTCTGCAAGTCGTGGCAGGGCGAGGTGCTGCCTGACGCGGGCTGTGCCGGGGAGCGCCGGCCCGAGCCCAAGCGGAGGGAGTGCCGCAGCAGCCCGCCCTGCGCGCCGGCGCACCACGGCCCCGACAGCGGGGGCAAGGCGGCCAAGGCGGCGAGGCGGTACACCTGGAGGCCCAGTCCCTGGGGAACGGTGAGTGCCAGTGCGAGTTCACCCTGCCGACGGCCCTTCAACCCTCCGACTTTCTGGTTTTGTAGTTTCTCCTCCAGGACGCCGAAGACAGCCCCTATTTTATCCCACTTCCCCTTGTTCAGTCATCTCGGTCCCTGTCGATCAATCCCGTGACACCTTCGTCGTCATTTCATGTACAGCATGAGTCATTGCTCGGCCGAGCCTCGCTCTCGCTGAACAGCCACTGCCACGAGCCTAGCCTGTGTGCGACACCTTAATATTGTTTGATTGTCCGTGTCCCCACCGACCACCGCACAGCTTGTTTATCCTACAATCGCAGTTATCGTTTTCCCCCACCTTAATTAATTGTTCCCACTGCTGTGCGTTGTTGTTGCAAGTTCCCCATTTTTGTTGGTGTCGCCTTATAGTTCGATATACTTCTTTACGTCTTAATCGCCTTTCCCTCTGTCTCTTCATGATAATAATAATAAGAATAACCTGTAGCATTTGTTTACTAATAATCCAGTAGTTGGTTCCAGTAGTTTCTACTTTAAATCCTGAACCTGCGTATAATTTACAGAATCCCCAATTAACGATATGTAGTTACTCAAGAGGCAAGATCAATTTTTTTTCTCATTTGGCATTTTTTCCCCCTGCCCTCTTGTGTTCCTCTTGAGTGTTCGCCGCCCACCTTGTGCACGCTTCTGTCCTTAGCCACAGCCACAGCCTTCTTCCTGTCCTCGTGTTCTGCCCTGTTCTGATTGGCCGTTGCCCTTACCGCAGTGCTCGCGCAAGTGCGGCGAGGGGAAACGCGTGCGCGAGGTCCCCTGTGTGGACACTAAGACGAACCAGACCGTACAGGAGATCCTTTGCCGCACGGCGCCGGCGTCGCCAAGACCCCGCCTGCAGAGCGGATGCTACCGCCGGCCCTGCCCTTACGACTGGGTCGTTGGAGCCTGGGAAGAGGTATCATGCACACACATTTTTTTGGTCAATTTTTTAAACCCCTTTTTATTTCTTCCCTCCCACCCTTATTTTTTGTATTTTTCTTTTTAAAAAAAATTGACATCTACATTTTGTTTTTAGTTTTTCTCTCGTTTTGTGTGTGCACCTACATTTTCTTTGGTTTTCCTCTTTTTGTTTTGATTGCGCTGAGTTTTACTAACTTTTTGGCTTGGGGTTTTCTCCTTTCCTTGTTGTCTTCAAGGTTTGATTTGCGCGCAAGGTTCACTCGCATTGCATGCTGGTTGCCTGCCGATTGCCTATCGTTTTCATCGCAGCTGAAAATATATGTTTATGCACTTATCATTTCCCATATCATTTCGTGATTGATTCGTAACAAGGCCTCCGTCGCGACTGGTGTAGAAATTGCATCTAAGAAAGGGTCCTCTTCTTTGCGGTGAAGTTTTCGAATTCCTTCTATCCGGGTGATTTTGCGCTCTGGTGGTCTGCCTCTGACTCGGTCGGGTCGGGGCGTCCTCGTCCTGTGCATGCTGGTGCGCGGTGTTGACTTTTCCTTTTTCCCTTTCCCCTCCTCGTGACGGCGGAGCCTGACATGCGGGTGTGTGCGTTCACAGTGCGACAAGAGCTGCGGCGGCGGCCTCCAGTTCCGCACGGTGAGCTGTCGCCGCATCAACCCCTACGGCTGGGTGGACCCGGAGCCCGTGGAGCCCGCGGACCGGTGCGACCCGGCCGCGGTGCCGGCCACGTCCCAGCGCTGCAACGAGTGGAGCTGCAGCGCGCCCTTCGAGTGGGAGGCCGGCGAGTGGGGGCCGTGCTCGGAGCCCTGCGGCCGCCGGGGCCGGCAGACGCGACGCCTCTTCTGCCGCCGCACCAGCAACGGCCGCCGCGCCGCGCGCTACCAGTGTCCGCGAGAGCACAAGCCCGTACGCAAACGGAAGTGCAACCAGCGCAAGTGTGAGTGTGAAGTGTGAGCCACCACCGCCCCACACCGGGGACCGGGGGGCCCTCCGCCCCGCCGCGCCGCCGCGCCCCGTGTAACCCGCCCGACCCCATCTGTGTGCTGCAGGCGGGCTGACATCGTGCGCCGAGGCCCGCGCCGCCACCGGCTCCTCCATGGACGCCGAGTACCTGCTCGTCGTCGGCGGCAAGAACATGTCGGTGTTCTGCGCCCGCATGAACACCACCTCCCCCGTCGAGTACCTGACGCTCCCTGCCGGCGAGCGGGACAACTATGCCGAGATATACGACCAGAGGTACGGCGCGCTGCACTGTGTTTGTGTCTCGATCTCGCTCCCGACCACCTGTTGACACCCTTTGACACCTGTTGACGCCCTGTTGACACACTGTTCACACCCCTGTTGGCGCAGCCTGATCCAGCCCCGGTCCTGCCCCTACGGCGGCCAGCGCAACTCCAACTGCAACCTGTGCACGGCCAACAAGCGGAGTCCGTCCGGCCTCACTGCCTTCACCCGGGTGCGCCTCGACGTGGAGACGCTCAGGGTGCAGAGTGAGTACCGCGTCGTCGTGACAGTGTCGTCACCGCGTGGAGCTGAACCCCGAGCTGAGCCCCGAGCCCCCTAAGGGAGCGTCCTTAAATTACGTAAGGGTTTTTGGGGGAGGGGGGGGGGTCTGGCAAATCTTATGTTGCCCTTACGTGGGGGGGGGGGGGGGGGGGGGTCAAAGGCAAACATTACATAAGATTTATTATGGGCGCAAATGGGTCCAAACGTGTCTCCGCGCGCTAAGCATTGAACACATCTCTTCTGTACAGGAGTGGCTGAGAAGCCCTTGGGCTGAGGCTCTATAAATTTTAAAGGCCAAGAATTTTCGTTTCTCTTTTACAACTTGTTATTTTATAACATTTATTTATTTATTTATTTTTTATTTCTGGACTGGACAGTACAAATAATTAAACCAGTTGTACCTTTAATTCAGTCTGCTTCTTTAAATACCTAACTCTCAACATTTCTCCTATACCGGTAAGCAAAAAATAACAAAAAACACTCAATTTCATTTGTTTACGGTTTTTTTCAATTTTGGGCAAATTTGACAAAATCTTACGTAAGGAGGGGGGGGGGGGTCTCGAAATCTTACAGAGCCTTATATGGGGGGAGGGGGGGGGGTTAAAAACACCCCAAAACGCCCTTACGTAATTTAAGGACGCCCCCTAACCTCCCCGTCCCCGTTTGCAGCGGACGACTACACCTTCGCCCGGCAGGTGAAGGGCAAGAACCGGGTCAAGTACGGCGAGGCGGGCGACTGCTACTCGTCGCTGAGCTGTCCGCAAGGGAAGTTCGCCATCAACCTGCACGGCACCGCGTTCAAGGTGTCGGACGCCACCATCTGGGCAGAGTACGGCAAGGACACGTCCATGCGCTTCAACAACGAGGTGCGTCTGCTCGTCCACGACAACAACAAACAAAAAATAATTTTTGAAAGCAACTGATTTTTTTTTCTCCGGGGGTGGGAGGGGGAGGGACACACGATTCGCCACAGTGGCGTGCACAGGGTCTCCGTCCGATCGGGCGGAGTGAGACGGAAACGGACTGCACGGCGGGCGAGCGAGAGAGACAGAAAGGGGGGGGGGGGGGCGACAGGTAACAAATCGCACCCCCTTTCTGTCTCTCTCGCTCGCCCGCCGTGCAGTCAGATTCCGTCTCACTCCGGCCGATCGGACGCAGACCCTGTGCACGCCACTGATTCGCCAGTTGAAGCCGAGCGTTCAGACCAGCCGTTGTAATGGCACCCGCCATAGGCGGCTGGAGTCGACCTACCCGCCCCCCGTCCGGAGCTGCTCCAGGTCCGGGCGAGTTCTGGGCTGGTTGCATATGTGTGTGTGTGTGTGCTTGCAGGGCGGCCGCAGGGTGGCGGCCAAGTGCGGCGGCTACTGCGGGGGCTGCCGGCCAGCGCAGGGACTCAAGCTGGACGTGCTGCCGCCGTAGGCGCGTCGCCGCGCCAGAGGGGAGGAGCGAGGTACGTAGCGGAGGCGGAGCAGAGCAACAGCGCGAGCGCCTGACGGACTCGGGATAGGCAACCAGCGGACGGCCGTGCGCTCGGGTTGCCTATCGCCCGGAGGTCGGGCGCTCCAGAGCCGCAGGTTGCCGCAGGGTCTGCACAAACGCTGCTGCTGCTCCCTGTTGCAGGTAGCGCCTCTCGGACCTACAGCTGCCCTATGGCCACGTCGGCCTCCGACTCGGCGAGCCATTGAGGGCCCCCGGAGCCACTCGCGTGCCAGTCGCGTGGCGCATACGCGGCGCACGCGCGCGAGCTCACTACCCGTGCCATACCACGCACCGTGTCCGTCCAAACTGACTGCGATCACCTCGCCTACCGCCATCGGAGGTGCACTAGTGCGAACGGATCTACACTGCCATGACGTAACACTGTGTGGTGACTCGCACAGTGGCCAACATCGCGCCTTGTATTCTAATCTTACTTTTATTTCAAACTGTATCATTCTATTCGCTGCCAAAATAATTGCATATCGATAGAACTTGCATGCAACAACAGTTTGAATCCATTTTCCCGCCGCGGAAAGTGTTTTCAAGCCAGTTTCTTAACTCCACTGCCCGGCGCGAGTGCGCCTCACCACTTGTGCCATTTATGTGACGTCAGCGCTGGACCCGGCCGGCGGCACTGTGATACGTGGAGTGGAGCGGGCGGCAGCGGGCGGCGGTGACCGAACTCTTTGCCGTCTTGCTTTGCACCGAGGCATTTTATCGTAAACTACTTTGTAGGTCTAGGAGTGGGGAGCGTCTGAAGGCCCCCCTCCGATGGTTCTGTTCCTAAATGGCTGTGCGTGTCAGCGGAGCAACGTGTATGAAATGCCTGGCATGTTTGTACGCGGGCATTCCATGATACATGTGAGATGTATAAAATGTAAGTATGTATGTATGTACGTATGTATGTATTAGTAGCTGTAAGTATTTATTTATGAAGCTGAACGCAGAGAAAATATGTTTGGGTTCCGTCAGAGCCAACCTTGCCTCGTGTCTTTGACGGAATATCTTGCATCACATGACGTTTTAGAGATGGTATTTTTCTGGTTTTAAGAGATAGAAGTGTGGCGTGTGAGTTTTATTATGTCCGAGAGGACCAACTGTACCTGTTCTTGCCCCATATGCCTTTGTGCATCGTGAGGTGTTTCATTATTGTCTGAGTCGAATAGGCTATTAATTGTTTTTATTGTACAAACACGCCGAACCTGCTATTCAGGATAAGATCATGTCATAATATTATTTATATGTTACTGTTTTATTTTTGTGAGTGTAAAGCTATTGAAGGAAGGCTTTTCATATACCACCAAAGTGGAGGAGTAGAGTCGTTTGTGGCGCTCAATGTAGTAAATCTTGTCATCCCTCCATTTTTTCTAACTTAGTCATTTCCATGCCTTAATGTAAGATAATTAATCAATAATGACTCTCCTATCATAAATATGACGTCGCGAATCTCAGTATGTAACATTTAAAAGCTCCCTTTATGTGTCTTGTGCCAGTTTGCCTCGTATGTATATAGCCTTACTTCAACGCCTTACATCCTTTAAAAGTTACCGTATATCATGAATAATACTTCATATATCACTTTCCGCTCGAAAGTAATACGTGTAAATACGAAAGCCAACTTGTAATTTATGTAGAAAACTCTTGTGATCATGCCAAATATAATGTATGTTAAGAGACCACTTTGTTGTTCGTTGTAGACAATATTTGGCTGTTCCTCGCGTTATTTATTGATTATCACCACTGCCACTGAACGCAGAATAAAACAATTCTCTTTTTAATAGAATTTTTTTTCGTACTTTTCCACATTTTCTCTCATTTCCTCTCCCACCCCTGTGCTCAAAGCAGGTTCGCAGTGCCATTGTGTGCCCCGGGGTGCATTTCCTCGTTTTTGGTATAAAAGTTGACGAGATTTATGAGGCTGGTCGTGGTTCCGAGAATGAGGGCTATGACGCCACACGTCATGATGGCTATGTTCTTGTACACCTTCCAGTTGCCCCTCCCCATGCCACCCTTCTTATCCCAGAAGACGACCATCTCGATGGCGGGGGGCAGGATGAGGCCGAGCGAGGCCAGGCACAGCGCGCCGATCAGCGACATGAACACCTCCAGCGTGGGCACGGCCACCGCGATGCACACTGCACAACAACGCGAGTCAAATGCGATCCTCTTGATGCCCACAACTAAGGGGGCTTTACCTGTCATGGTGGCGAGGAACAGCCTCAGCATGGTCTCGTTCCGAACGCTGACCTCCCCCGACCGCCGCCGCCAGGCCTTCATGATGATCTCAAAGGGGACATAGAACTGCAGAAAGTAGGTGAAGAAAATGGCGATCGACATCATGATTTTCACGGACTGGGCCAATCTGCGTGGGAAACCAACTGATTAGTTTTTCACACCATCGGAGAGCCCCCTGTCACGGGAGTAAGAAAGAGAGAGGAGCCCTAGCCAGAGAAAGAGAGAGAGAGAGAGAGGGCTAGGGCTAGCGCAGCGCAAAGAGGTACCCGCGATGTGCTGGAATCAGCACCCCCGGGCTGGCATAGGCCGCGCCTATGACAGCCCGGAGACACGCCGGCAGACGTGTGTGCACCCTCGCTGCGGCAGCACCGGTAAGTACTCGGCGGCAACAAAGTGTGAATTCTACCTCCTGTTTCTTCCCTTCCTCTATCACTGACTACACCCTGCCCCGAAGGGCTAAACGTTACTATAACACAACCCCCCCCCCCGGCCACTCACCCTTCTGTGACGGGCAGGTTGAGCGTGATGGCGTCTTCGGTTTTATCGCCGTATTTAAGGTAGCCGAAGAAGCCCACCGTCGTGTAGAACAGGGTGGTGACGGAGAACCCAAAACCCAGCACGCCGGGGCACCCGGGGAAGCGGCGGGGGTTCTTCATGTTGTTCTCCAGCGGCATGACCTGGGACAGCACAGCACAGGTCAGCACTCGGAGAGAGCAGCGGAGGCTGGCGGCGCCTGCGGCCGCGGGGTAGGCAAGCCCGCTCGACACCGTCGTTTGACGGGCCGGCCTACCTCTCAGGCGGTCTCACTCACCACGCCGATGCCTTCGAGGGCGAAGATGACGGTGGAGAAGTAGAGCGGCACGGTGCTGTACTTGCCGACGGAGAGGCGCTTCGAGGGGGACGGCACATCTCGCAGCATGTAGTAGAAGCAGATGATCATGCCCAAGAGGATGAGGCCGTTGGCCAGCATGGACGTGGGCGACAGGTACTTGAGGTCGCGCACCAGGATGAACAGCAGCACGAACGGCAGCAGGCACACGATGTACACGCGCAGGTCATAGTCCGCGTAGCCGTGGTGGGCGACCACTTGCCGCATGTTGGACGCGATGAACACCAAGTAGATGCAGCACGTGCCCAGCAGGTTGATGGACATGAGCCAGTTGACGCTGTGCCTGCGAGTGAGATCATCCCCCAATTAGAGACGGGGCCGGGGTCGATCCAAGGCCCATCCGGGGTCACGCCTTTGGCCTTCTTGACCCAATCTGCAGCGCCCCACCCGAGGTTCGCCGAGGCCCCATCCGGGGCAAATGTCCTGGGGCCCAGTGGAGCAGCTGCACCCAGCTTTAAATTCCAGATGGATTTTGGGCAATTTCCATCTGGATTTTCTGCTTTCCAGATAGGTTTTCCATTTCCAGATGGGTTTTGAAAATTCCAGACGGATTCAATAGTTTCCACAATGGAAAAAGATTTCCATCTGGAAAATTTGGTTTCCACAAGGCCTTTTTTCCATTGTGGAAATTTTCCAGAGTGGAAGTAATTTCCCAAAATGGAAAATATATTTCCATCTGGAAAAGGGGTGTGGAAAAAACTTAGATTCCATACAGTATTCAACATTATATAAAATCCGAAGTTATTGTAATAATGGATTGAAATTTGATGTGTAGCATCTCTGCACAAAATTACTAGGGCCATTTTCATTTCGCCGAAATCGGTGACCTCAAATCGGGTATCTCGAGAACGAAAGGAGATAGAGAAAATCTGACAGCAGATTTGGAACACGCTCGGTTCTGACGTCCAAGAAGTGACTTGAGGTGATCTTGGAAGTGCTCAGTTTCGCAGAGAGACTGAATTTTGTTTTCCATCTCCTGCTACTTTCCAGTGTGGGAAATTCCAAAATCCAGATCCCGGATTCTTATAAATCCATCTGAATTTGGATTGGATTCTATGCTATGGATTATTTCCAGATGGATTCATGAAATCCAGCTGGAATCGTTCCAATTACCAGATGTATTTTTGAATTCCAGAAGTATCAAAACACAGAATGGAAAAAGTGTATTTCCATACGGAAATTTTTCATATAACATTCCTTATGGAATTTAAAGCTGGGAGCTGGCCGAGACCTTGAACCTCTAAGTGAGACTGGGCGGTCTGTCCCAGCTGTCCCGCCGTCCCAGCGCAGCCCGTGCCCACGGCCTCTCAGACGGGTACCCGGGTACCCCACGCCGGGCCTTGCTGGCCTCGCGGGCCTCGCGCCACGCCCGACCCAGCCCACTTAAGAAGATTCAATGCCAGAAACTTGGGATCCTCAGCTTACTTGGCTATATTGGACATAAATCGCGTCCTTTTGGGGCCCGTCTTAAAGCCCATCTCGGCCACCTCGGAGAAGTCGAGCGCTGGCACCCGCTCCCGGTGGTACAGCTCATGGGCCGAGACAACCTGCAAAGAGGTGCACTGCGCTAGTTACACGATAATTAAAAAGTAATCCAAATATTGTACACGAATAAAGCGCAGCGGTCGGTTGCTCCGCACTAGTCACTGCATTCATCCAGGAAGATTTTAAAAAGAAGTGTTTTACCTAGTTTTTGAAAATATTTTCGGCGTTGAATGCTCAAGAAATCTACTTCCTGGGAATGTTGTCCGCACTCACCAGCATGTGGACGCAGTATGTGCAGATGAAGCCAACCACGGGAGTGACGGCAAGGGAGAACCACAAGCCGCCGTTTTGTACTGCTTTGGGCATCCCAAGAATGCCGGAGCCCATGCTCCCCTTCATTAAATGCACTAATGAATCGACCTCACTGTAACAGAGCAATGCACGGTGGTTGATCTCCGTCCAGCCGTCGCCTTGAGACGCCTCCACGAGTGGACCAGCTCGAATGCACTCACTTTGTCGGGTGTTTCAGGTCCCGGAGTGCGAACGGGTCAAAGTCGCCCCGGCTGCTGGAGGGGACGGGGGGGACACGTATTTCGGCCCCATTGCTGCGAGGGATTCGTATTGTATTAAAATGAGTGTGTTGAATGTCAGTCAGTTTGTGCGTTTGGTCTCACCTCTCCGCCGTGCGCTCCGATGTTTGCCCTCCCTCCTTCCGCGCAGCCCTGTAGGCAACGGAGTGCTCAAAAGTAAACAAAAAAGCAGAAATCTTGGGATGCACTGATCACTGTCAGCTTAAAAAAAATATGTTTTCCGGCAAAATTTGGCAAATTTCTAGCCGGTGACTCACATGTCGCGTGACATCTGCGGCGCCGCCGCCGGCTGCTCTCCGTGTTGTGGGCCTTGTCGCTACGGTCCTGTCCCCGCGGGCCCGGCGAGCCCCGGTCGTCAGCGGGTAAGCTTAACTATCAAGACGTTCAAGTCAGTAAACGTGTAGTGATAAAACACGACGCAGCCGCTGACTCGAAAAGATACACTGCAAAAAAACGCGGGTAGGGTACGGAAAGCAGATACGGAACATTGAACATTGGAAGGTACGGAAAGTTAGAAGGTACCGAACATTGGAAGGAATGGAACATTGGAATACGGAAACCGATTAGAAGGGGAAACTCCCATACGCTACTGAAATGGTATAATAGGCTTCTCTGTGTATTCCTTCTCCGTACCCGATAGTTTTCCGTACCCTGATGAAAACAGCAAACGGAATCCCCGTAGTAATTTTTTTGCAGTGCAGACCAATACAAAACAAATGCACGCAGCAGCCTTTTTGAATAACTTGTGTTCAAGATGCCTGCAGAAATATTCCAGAAGCCGGTGGCTCTCCTCACCTCCCTGTCAGCCTCGGGCGGTGCTTGGTCTGGTTGCGGTGCCCGGTGCCCTGCTTGTCTGGTCGGCCACTGGCGCCACTGGCACTGGTATGGCACCGTCTGGTCCCGTCCCTCTGGTCCCCAGCGTCCCCCGCGCCCCCAGGCTAGCTAGAGCCCAGGCCTCCCCGCCCCGCCCCTCTCCGCTGTCCTGCTGCCCTGCAAGGCCCTCCCTCCTCTTGACCAGCCGTCAGCACACGACCCCGGGCTCCCGGACTTCCCGGCGACACGGCACGAAGGGGTTGACGCTGGTCGGGGTTCTGACCTACCCCCGCTCCGCTCGCTGTTGGCTCGGTACACGCACGTG
Source organism: Odontothrips loti (assembly GCA_038380765.1). Taxonomy (NCBI): domain Eukaryota; kingdom Metazoa; phylum Arthropoda; class Insecta; order Thysanoptera; family Thripidae; genus Odontothrips; species Odontothrips loti. The sequence continues at coordinate 6,259,436 of CM076248.1, read as the reverse complement.
TATGGCGAGGCGGAAGTCTCAGTCATGCTGGCCTTACAAAGTCGTTGTTAAGTAAAATACACTCGCTGAACGAAAGCAAACTTGTCAGTGCACTGAATTAATCATAGCTAATCAACGCGACAGTTCGCGCAAGCACGTGCAGGCCAAATAGTTTCACTATTTTCTTTCAGTTTTGTTTACATGAAGGAGACGCCTCTGTAATGGGAACTGACAAAATTTTGGGTAAGTTTTCATTAAAAACTTAAATAGAAAAACGTTACAAAAAATTGAATGAGCTGCACTTCCTAAGGTCTCCCTTCCTCTGCTCCTGCACCCACCGTTTCCGCCCGGGAAATGTAGCGTAACCTTGGCCATGGAAAAGACCTTCATTTTATTATTAATTCAGACACATTGGCAGTCAATTGACGCGGGGCCAGAAATGGTACAGTGGTCGTGTTGCCCAGTGGCGTGTCTGTCTGTGAGTGGGTCGGCCTGGGAAAAGCGGGGGGGGGGGGGGGGGTATGGAATTGCTCACGGCGTTGTAAATTTTTCTGCCAGTTTATTCGCTTTGACCCCATATCGGACTTAGAATCAAAATTATTGGGCGCATTCGTGTTCGATTTCCGTGGTTGCCATATGTTTCGAGACATCAATGGATGCAACCTTGGGCGTCTATTCTCAGCGTGCTTCATGGCGAGTTACAATAGTGGGGATACTGCCGTGTATCCAGTGTGAGTAAATTGCCTTGGAGCGTACGTGTTTCTTTACGCGGAGAAACTCAATCTTCCCTTTTTACCATCACGGGGGGGGGGAGGGGGTGGGGAATTTGGCCTCGATCAGAGCAGTGCTCATCTGGACAATTATGTTACATAAAAGGAGGCGTCGGTGCTTAGTAACACTCAGGCGCGGATACAAGGGGGGGGGGGGGGGGGGGCAAAGGGGTTTTGCCCCCCCCCCGATGCTACCATGGGCGCCTGAAATTTAGGCAACCCGCCGAACTTTTCGCCTGTAAGTAGGTAAAAAGTGGTACATTGCCCCCACCCCCACAAGTGGCTCCTGGATCCGCGCCTGGTAACACTCGCAGGAAGTGTCAACAAGAACCTTTCTTTTGGTGGTGTTCTGCAGTCACTGTTTAAACGTGTCACTTTCTGTGCTTACGCGCAATTTCTTGCCGCACAAATCTGCTTTCTTGAGCAGGTTGTTGGGGAACACTGGAGTACTGGAGTTACCAGAGTTGGCAATCACGCAGCCGCCCCGCCGGCTGTTGTTCACTTTTGTTGGCCCGGGTTGCCAGGCGCGCTACGACGGCTGCGACGCGGCGCCAGGGCGGTGGCGGGCAGAGTTGGAAACAGGTTGGAAATGCATGATTGCAAAAATGCAGCCGTCACACCGCCCAGACTGATGCGTCTTGCTGCGCCTAGGCAACCAGGACCGACACGACCAAATTTAGACTAACTTCTGAAAGGGTGTCTTCACCTGGCAAAACACTTTCCGGCGGATACTAAGACAATCCCTCATGTTTTGTTTAATTTCACTGCTCTATAGAGTCATATACTCTGAATCGTTCGTCGAAATTGAAAAGCGGTCACGAATACATAATTTATCTTCCGCATGCCGTTTTGGAACAGTGCTTTTTAGGTCAAAATACTCAAGTGTCCCCAATTACCGCTTATTTCTCCCGGCCTCCCCCGCGCTTCGCGCCTTTCGCGCCCACATTTAATGGACAGACTTGCTGAAGAGCGGCAGCGGGCAGGGTGGCGCAGCAAAGCGCGGTTTCGCAGAACACGGAAGACCCGCTTGAAATTATTTGAAAATTTTCATATGCAGGTTCGTTTAGTTGCTATCGCCAAACGAATATGAAGTGTCATTGACAGAAATGGTGTCTGCCATTTTGCGGTTCCGTGCGTGTGTGGGCCGTAGTGTGTGTGTGTGTGTGTGTGTGTGTGTGTGTGTGTGTGCGCGCGCGCGCCCCTCCTCAAGCTTTTTTTCTCTCTATCGTAAGGTTTTTCTCCTACTATTCAAACCGTGCAAACCAAAACTGATGTCAACTATCGGGGTGAACCCGAATTATTTTCTGTGCCGGCCATGTCAGTACTGCCAAACTAGTCTGCTCTTCTAACCCATCCTCGTTTCGATGCACGCAGCACGCATGCATTCATTTGATTTGCGTGAACCGTTGCTCGCATCTCGCTCTTCCTGTGCAGCTGTGCAGCTTCGAAATGACCTCTGCGAAAAAAAAAATATTCTTTTGCAAATGCCCTTTTTTCGCACAACGAGCCATAAGTCAGTGACATCACGTTCCAGGCGTGAGGAGCAGTGATAGGAGTAGGAGCAGCCAAAGCAGCGCGAGGTTTCAAATCAGCTTAACTTTTTGTTTTCGAAAGTTGTGAAAAACAAAGTCTGAGTGGGATTCGAACCCGCAGCCGCGCTGGTGCCGCGCTGGTTCCGTGCTGGGAGGTGCGGAAATGCGGAGCCTCACGATTCATTCTCCTCATTCTCCGCCGTATTCGACACTTCGCGGAAGCGGCACCCTCCGCGAGGCTAGAGGCGAGGTCAGCTGCAGCATGCAGGATGCAGGAGCTGCAGCGTCCTAAAAACAAAAACAGAAAATGCGATATTGCAACTTGATTTGCTTTTGAGTATTCTAATACGAAGTTTTGGGAATTTCTGTGTCATAAGATTGCTCTTTTTACTTTCAATTACCTCAATGAAAGAAACAAGGGAAAATATGGTACGTAATACACCTTAGCATGTCAACAGGTATCTGTATGGAATGTTGTTCTCAATTTGTTTTACAGCTTAAGTATTTAGCGTATTTATTTTATGTTTTCCCCCTTCATTAATTCTCAGTTTTCGCGTCGTTCGAGTAGATTTTTAAACTATAATTTTCACTTATCACAGTGATGACAGGAGACTGCCATCCTAACCTACCCATGTTTGTATGGCATTCATCCACCTTTTCTGACCTGTTTATCTGTCTACTTCTGTGATTTAGATGGTTACTGTCCCTTGTTATTAAATTTTAGTTTCTTTAGATTTACTAGAGTGCGCCAAGTATCTATTTCCTTGGTGTGGATAAGTTTTGTGCTGCATAATAAAACAGTAAATAACAAAATTTTCATCCGTACCAGTCATCTGCTGTGCCTCCTGCCTCTACCACACTGGACGGGCTGCCCAAGAAGTTTGTCACTGCCATGAGAACCCTATTTGATATAATGGATGACAAACGTATTGGATATGTAAGTTTTACAGGTAAGTCAGACAAAACAGCAGCAGTTTTTGTTAGTATCATCAGCTTGTCATAGTAGCATTTCTTCATGTTCCTCTTTCTTATATTAGATATTGAAAACCGATGGCATGATGACGGAACCAAAGGCCTCCCAAAAGGAGTTCTTGACAGTCTTCAGAAAGTCACTCCACCCAATGGCTTGCTATCATTTGAGAGGTTTTGTGCTGGTTTGAAAATATGTTTGCTCAGAAATCAGTCTGATACAGGGCGAAATAAATCCTCAGAGAGTGGAGGCAAGTGTCAATATAACTTTGCTTGTATCCATTTAGCTGAGCACTCTGTTGAGCAGCTCTTGTCATTGTATCTTGTTATTTTGTACAGGTCAGCCACTGAGACCACCGTCTGCTCCTCTGATGGATATTGAATCTAGTCCTGCAGCCACTTTTCCTGCCTGGAATCCCACCAATATTTGTGGACCTCAGCATCGAGCCGCAAGCATGCCTCAACTACCCCATGATTCAAGAGGTTTATACATTTACAAAAAAAATTTATAATTGCTATTAATTGTATTTGTATAGTTAATATACACAATTGTCTCTCCACTATGCTTCTGAGCCAGTTCTCATTAAGAATAAATAAGGACCCTTAGTTGACCATTAACAATTATTGTTTGACCCACAGACTCAGAATCTAGAACTTACATCCAAATAACTCCAGATTCCACGGTCACATCAGTTCCAGGACACAATCTTATTCCCAGTGGCAGCAAAGGCCACTTGTTTGGACCTCCCAAACCGCCAAGGACTGCAGCTGGCTTGCTTGCTTCAAGAGAAAGGTACAGTATGCCAAGCAATGTTCCCATAATTTAAATCGGATCTTTTGAGATTTTTTTTGCTGGACTCAGGTTTTTGAGGCTAATAGCATTTTGAGTTCCTACTGTTCAATTAAATAATACCTTAAATGGACTTTCCAGCTATTCAGGGATTGATCGCACAAGTGCTGACCGTTGTATGGCAGACAGAAGTGCATTAGACAAAGCTGAGATAAGGACTGCACTACAAAGCTGGCAACAGCGTGCCACTCAACCAGTATGGAACAACCGAGGATCTGGTGATGGAAAAGCAGCAGTTCTCAACCCATGCCCCATATTCCCCACACCTAAAGGTAATTGAAAGATTTGTCTTGTGCTATACCATCCCAGTCTACATCAATTAATTTTTTTGTCCCCTTTCTGCAGTGGATGCTGAAAGTAGCAGTAGCACTACTATAAATCACAAAAGAAACACAGGGAGGCGACGTGAACCTCGCAGGCACACCTTGCAAAATGGCATTGATTATAACATGGTGAGTCACCTCAACGACGATCAAAGATTTTCTTGTTTGCATAAGTGTCAGTTTATAACTTTTCTGTTATAGCTTAAACGCATGAAGCAAATGGAACAAGAGAAAGAAGTGTTGATGGAAGGGCTGCAAGCAGTAGAGCGTGCTCGTGAGTGGTACTTAAAACAGGTTGCCTCCGTGAGTGAGAAGATGAAGTACTTGGGCCGAATGGGTTCTCACATGGTATGGAAGATATTTTCATGATGATGCCCTCTGCATAATTTGTATTATGAAACTTTGGTTTATGAGGAAATGAAATCTTACAGGAGCCATGGAGTGAGACCCAGCAGGAGAGAATACAACTTCAACGAGCACGGGTTTTGGAAGTAAACCGTCATCTAGCTGCTCTAACAGACGGTGGTGAGAGAGGAGGATTTCCTTTACAGCTTAATTTAGCTGTGCATGGATCACCTGGAGCTCAACAACTACAGCACCAAGCAGCCGCAGCCCAGAGATTCAGACATCAAAATCTTATACTAACTGAAGTGGGTACAAATAGGACTTTATGTAGATACTTTTTAAAATAAATTTTATGTCACTTTACTTTAAGTAAAATTCTTTTCTGCAGGAAGTTAACAAGAAAAATGATCGCATTACTACTCTGGAACGAGAGAAAGCCTCGTTGATCCGTGAATTGTATGGCTTGAGAAGATCATCCCATTCCCAAAATGATAGAGGGTTTGTGTAAACAATTGGTACTTTACTTACAATTACGTGACAAGCCATGTTTTACTTGTTGGTCGGATAATCATGTGCCAAACTGAATTTTTACTATCAAGCAGTGTGTTCATTGTTTTCTCCTTTCATAATTTTATTAACTGTTTGTAGTACAACATTGTAGGTTAAATATTTTTCTAACAGACATTCCATATTTTATTATAGGTACATATTATAAAGTTATTGCAGGTTGATGCAAATTATGATAATTCTTTTATCACAGAGATGTGTTGTTAAATTTTTCACTGAAAGCTTTGTTTTTTTGTCTCTAAATTAATTTGTAATTTGCACTTTACACATTTTATTTATCATTTTCCCTCTCATTTTCGTTTTTTGTTGTTTTGTGTTGAACGTGTTGTTACTTTCTTGTAATGGTATGAGGAAAGACATACCATACATTTTTAATTCCGCCCAAGAACGTTTAGTAATAACTGTGAGTGTCATCCATATCCGTCCAGGAATTATTTCCTTTTTATTTGTGTCAATTGTGATATAATTGTGTAAGCTTTGTTACCATAACTGCTGTAACCTGTATTGTGCACAATTTTTGTTGAAACATTATTATTGAACATTCCTTCTTTGCTCAACACTTATATGTTGGTTCTCAATGAGTATGAATCTGTTCATTCCTACAATTGTGATAAGTTTTTTAAACTTTTTTTTTCTACATTGCCCCTGTAGTGCCCACCTCTGTTCCATATTTGTTTGGGTTTTTTCCTTTGAAAAAGTAATTCTGAATGCTTGAATCTAGCTCAATTGGAATGTTTGCTCAAGTGTAGAATTGTGTTAAGGGCCCTCAAAATTGGGTGGTAGAACTTTCTCAATTAATCTTCATTTACCCCCTGCAGTTGTATTCAGAATAAGAATTTCAAGTGGTGCTGCTATTGTTTCCATTTAGCTCAGGAATGTAAAGTGTGGTACTATGGCGCAGAGGACGTCTAACCACCTACGGCCTTTGTCATGAAATGACATTATTAGGTGGTGGGAAGAAAAGGTCACAGTGGTCAAAGAATGAATTCCCTGAATTTCATATGAATGTGGACACAGTGCATGTTGACATAGGACCTTTTCATTTCCATTAAAATTACTTGATGCTTCGATGATTGAACTTTAAACAGCATTTTATAAAAGTGCATCCTTAAGGTATTTGTGATGAAGACTGTTTTACTCAAGGTGGTGGTATCTAGAGGACCGTTAACCCTCAATGAGTTTGATGTAGGTTAAGGAAAGTAACCTGTTTTCATTGTGGTAAAGTTTTGACTAGTTGAAGCTGAGCACAGAACACTGTAATGTTAATTGAGTACAATTTGTGAAAATTTCTGCATATTACATAAGATTATTAGATTGTTATTACGTTTTTTTTTCTTTTAATTTTTTTAAATTTGATTGTTTTGGCTAACCAGTCCTGAACACAACTCTTACTTTACATGCTGGGCTCAGGTGTTGTTTACCTGTTCTCCTAAAAAACCTGCCATGCATAGGTGTCAGTAGGCTAAGCAAGTATTGATTTATTATGTTTTGCGTCTGAGAAAAAAAAATCACTGCATTAATTTTGGCATTACCTGACAAAAAACAGGACATTATAGGCAGGGTTCTGTCAGATCCTATCCACTAAGAGGTATAATTTGATATTTCAATTTAGGAAGTTGTTAATTCAAGAATTCCAATATGACTAACATCAATTTTTTGTGAGTTTCAAAAAACAGGAAATGCACTGTGGTTTTGAATGAAGGAATATCATTCAGTCTGTGTTGCTTTTTTGTTTTGCGTTGTTGCTTTTGTACAATAGCAATACTTTGTCTCAGCAAATTAAATGATATTTGGTGTCTTCTAAAGCAGCAAGACATGCCGTGAATTTTTTGAGTTGTCCGTGACACTAATTAAAATGAGAAGTACTTGTGTACACCAGATGCGTTGTGTTTTGTTGAATATGTCTTCTTAAGTTTTTGGTGCAATTGTAATTATTTTTGAAAACAGTCTGTTGTTTTGTATATCGATGATAAGGCACCTGTCTACTGGGAATCAAACTCTATGCTAACTTGCACATCCGTCTGGCATGTGGAAGATCTGGAGTCGATTGCTAGTGGATAGCTACCTTTTCATGGATGTGCAAAGCAACAGACTATTCCAAAATTAAATCATATACTTTGTAATTATTCTTCTGTGAAAGTGTTCAATTTTTCCCATGTGATTGGATGGTTGCCTGTCCCGTGCTTCTCTTCCATTATTTGGGTTTTGGTATATATGTTTAGGGTAATGTTTTGGGTGACTGGGTGACTGGGTAATACCAAACATTACCTGGGTAATGCTGACCTCACCCAAGAGCTCTGGGTTATGTCTTTATTCTGACATTACTCAGGCGTCATTGGGTAATGTTGAAATCTGTCTTTTGCTGTTTGTCATGTGGACTTTAGCCCGAGCATGACTGGCTAATGTCTATCCAGCTCTTTGCTGTACGTCATGTGGACTTTATCCAAATGACCAATGAATTGACTCCTTGAACAAACAAGTTAATATTCATTCCTGTTGAGTTAAATGAAATTCATACGTTCTTCATAAGTCAAATAACAATTCAAAATTTTGAAAGTATCCAAAGTATTGTGGTATCTTACTACCACAACAGCACAATAGACATTACCTAGTTGTCCATGTCACACAGTAACAGCAGCAGGGTAGACTTCATCCAAAGGACATTTTTTTGTTTGAATGTTACTGAGAAGACTCCGGTTAATCTCAACTTTATCCAGATAACGGTGAAAATTTTCATTTTTTCCAAAAAAAACCTAACAAAATAATCGGACATTACCCAGGACTTTTGGGTATGGTTGACATTATTCGGGTAAAGTCAGCAGTACCTAAAACCCAACATTAACCTTAACTTGAACATAAGGAGGAGCACAGTGAAGGTTCCTTCCTTGGCAAGTGAAAAGAATAGAAGCCTGTTATAATTCCTGAAATAAATTTTAATGTAATCTAGTTTACGGTTCAAATCTGTTCCTTTTTCTGTAATCTGCATATGTGCTGGACAACAATTTTTTCCTCCTGGCTTCTACAAATAACATGATTAAAATACTACATTTTCCTTGTGAAATTATCTGGACTTGTCATAAATGAGTTACTACAACACAGTCCACAAAACACTGGTTATGCCACCGGCAACCGGCATCCTTAGTGGCAAAGGGTGAAACTTTCTTACTAGAAGTTTGCGTAGCAAATCATAGCAAACCATGTGTTGTACATAACCACTTCATTCATAGATCCGGATCAGACATATAGTCAAATCATGGTCTTTCAGTAAGAGAAGTGCGCTCAGGGAAGGTTTCACATAGGAGCGGCACACTTCAAATTCAGATGCTTTGATATGACTTTGGAAGACTGGTATTCTTGCAATAAAATGGGATTACTTTTTTTTAATACTTTTTCTGTTTTGTTGGGAGTGCAGCTGCATCTACCCCTTAACTTCTCTTCTGAATGAACTACTTCTGTTGTTGGTGATGGAGGCGGCTTTAGGAAGCTGTTTCTGGCTGCACAAAAATGCCGTGTAGTTTTAATTTTTTCGCCTCCGATGTCGTAACATAAGATACTATAGAAAAGAACGCGAAAACGCTACATTTTATGACAGTTGTCTATTTCCACGCGTGGGGGGGTTTAGCCATAATGTTTCGCCTGCAGTCTGCAGTCACATGAGTCGGCTTGTGTTGACAATGCCAGCCTGCTCCGCTTCCCTTCATCATCGGTTGAGAACACCGCTGCCGCTGCATCGACAGGACAGAGGTGGGTTGATGTCAGGAGAGAGCGAGGGAAATGCTCGGCGATGCTCTCGTGAGAGGCGATGGCTGGGCAGCGCTGGGTTGGGGTCGCTGGGGCTGGGAACAAGCGGGCTTCAAGTCTACAGGTTCACGTCGAGTTAAGTAAATGATAAGAAAATGACAAGAAAACGGAGCTTCCGCCTCGTGTCTCCGTCCCGCGGATGGTGTTCTGTTTCTCCGCCTACTTCGGCAGTGCAGTGCGCGGTCCGGCCGGGGCCTCGGCGCCCACAACGCCCCCGTTCTGTCCCAGGCTGGTCCCGGTCCCCAGCCTAGGCGTGCAGTCCGGGCCGCAGGTGCACGGCAGTTGGGACCGCGACTTCCGCCTCTTCCTCGTCGTCGCCCCTGATCGGCCGCAGTCGGAAGTTGAGCAGCTGTGCCTCGTGGCGGGGCCGCGCCGGCACCTCCACCAGGTGGGTCACGGGCTCGTAGCGCTCCGCGGCCACCGACACGCGGTAGGAGCCAGGCGTGAGCAGCCGCCAGTAGTCCCCGTTGTGCACTGCGGACACACACACACACTCACACACACACATGTGACAAGCGCGGCCGCGAGGCCCAACTCGACGATCAAAGAGGTATCAATGAGAGGTATTCCCTCTGGATTTTTATGTACAGAATGTTACGTGTTTTACGCGGTATTAAGTGGTATTACATGGCACCTAGTACGGAGTGACACGCGAGTGAATGTCCCCTAGACGTCGACCGCTTGCCCTTACCCGAGGTGACGTCGTGGTTGATCTCGCTGACGATGTTGTCGGTCACGTTGGTCACGTGGACGAGGGCGTTGGCGATGGGCCGGCCCGTCACCGCGTCGCGGACGTCGCCCTTGATGCCGGTGTGCGCCTGGGTGGGGGGTAAACAACGGGTGGTCGTCAGTGACAGTGCTGCAGCACGCGCGCGTGCCGCTGCCAGCAGTCGAACCCAAGCCCTCTCCGGCTCCCTACCTGCCACATGAAGTTGACGAGGGCGTCCCGGTTGCGCAGCCACTCGCGTTCGAGGTCGCCGCTGGGCGGGTACTTGTCGCAGCCCAGCTCGAGGGTGATCTCGAAGTCGTTGGAGGAGAGGTAGTTGAAGTCCTGCATGCCGCCCTCCACGCTGTACCAGGCCGCGCCGTTGGTGATGCCGCCCTGCTTGCCAAAGTTGTAGTCGTTGACGGTGCAGGGCTGGCGCGTCGGGTCCGCCATCTCCGGGTGCACGGACGCGTAGCTCTGCGCCAGGGACCTGTGGTCGGGAGGTAGATATGGCCGGAACATTCACCACTACGGAAATTCACAAAAAAAAGGTCTGCGCCACGGTATTTGAACCCGCGCCACCGCTGACCTGAACGTGTCGTCGTCAGGGCTCCTGTTGTACTCGGATGGCGCGCCGGAGCGCGTCTCGTCGTAGGGGAAATTGGCCACCAGGTCGCCGCCGTGGAGGTTGGCCGACAGCACGAAGGGTACCTGCATGATGAGCCGCATGACTGCCTTCACCTCGGGCTCCAGCTGCGGGCAAATACAAACCGGCCAGTCACAGAGGTAACTCAACTCCCAGTGCGGAGGGCGCTGAACGGCGCCGGGGCTGCTGGAGCCTACCGGTGACTCGAGGCGGTCCATCTGCGCCAGCAGGTGGTTGTTGTGGGCCACGTGCGCGTCCTCGTTGCTGAACATGATGCGGTCCAGGTCGGGGAAGTTGCGGTTCAGGTCCACGTCGTGCGCGTTATTGCGGCCGATCAGGAAGCTCTTGCCGCCCTGCAGGCAGAACCGAGACAGGCGAGGGAAGCCGTGAAAGCAGCAGCAGCAGGCAGGAGCAGGACAGGCGACAGGCGCTGGGGCGAGACCTGGCTGAAGGCGCCTGCGGCCTACGGGGTAGGCAAACCCGGCCCTGCAGTGCACGCGCGCTCTGCGGGACTGCCTACCCTGACGCTGGCAGGCGCTACGCCTTGCTACTCACCGACTCGGTGGCCATCTGCCAGCCGTCCGGGTTCATGGAGGGCAGCAGGTGGATGCGGGTGTGGTTGACGAGGTGCCGGATGTCCGGGTCGCCCTCGATGTAGCGCTCGCACAGGTGGTGGGACAGCTTGAGCAGCAGCTCCCGGCCCAGCACCTCGTTGCCGTGCATGTTGGCGATGTACTTGAAGTTGGGCACGTCTGGGAGACACCGGGGAAGAGGACGAATGAATGAGGCGCGTGGGGGTCGCACGTAACACACGTTAGCGTCAGAATCAGGCAAACATCCGCGACAAGGTCAAACGCATCCTGGGAGATACCCCACGATTGAGAATCCCGCCGGAGATGGGATTCTTGCTTATATGGACGGCCCCTGAGCAGGTTATTATTATTTTTTTAAAAAAAAGGAATAAAAATGTGCGGTATACGGAATGCAGCGTATTTTGAACGTGCAATAACTACAGCAGCTGGAGACACTTACGGGGCTGCCATTTGTGCGGGCTGGCGCTGAACTCGATCATGTAGAGCGGGATGCCACGGACGCTGTTCTCACTGAGCGTGTACAGGCGGGTGATGTCCGGGCAGCGGCGGTGCACGGCGCGCAGCACGTCGGCCAGCTCCGTGTTGTCGTGGTGCTTGAAGTCGAAGTCCATGGGCTCGTCGGGGTCCTCCAGAGCACCCTCCAGGGCCAGCGACATCGTGGCGGAGGTGGCCGCCAGCGCCAAGACGCCCAGTACGGCCAGCATCAGGCTGCGCACAGCAGAAAATTACATTTTTGCGACCAACGCCAACGCATAAACAAATTTCCCTCGATTGCGTGTCGAATAGTTTCGGAACGATTCCACATATGGCGTTAACACTGACAGAGCACGTGCTGGGATAGTAACGCATGTCTCATGCGTTGATACCGAACACTTGCCTAGGCATTTGCTATGCGGGTATGCGTGTGAAGGAACCGAGGAAGGAACACAACGTTACATAGAAACATATGTTGTCTTCACGCGTTCCTCTAGAATCTGTTTCATCAGTGAAGTAATTTATGGATGACCTTGAAGGTGGGGGGGGGGGGGGGGGGGGGGGGGGTTACGGTGTCTTTGGATACAGTGAAAGATGCTAATGATGCGACAGAGAGTGTCTTCCAGTCTAGATCGATTGAATCGGACGATTCAAATCTCCCCTCTCGCGACTACACAAAAAACAAAAAAAAACACAAACACAAGATGCCTGGTTCCATGCAGGAGTAAAACAAAATCTAGCCGTTTGCAGGTGGCGAGTGAAATCAGCAGCGTGGCTTCCGCGAGCACGAAAACTTAGCCAATAATGACCATGGCATTGGCACCTTAGAATAGCGTTTAAAGGGAAGGGAAGTTCACCGAGGACACGGCATGACCCTGGTATAGCTATGCTGAACCCGTTTTAAATTAATCCTTATCGTGCACCAAATCGAAGTACATTAGGATAGGGACCCTACCCTGGTGCTCTGGAGGGTCCCATCGTCATCTCCAAAAGTTTGAAGTATTCGCCTTCAGTGGCGAGACACAAGTGTTTTGGTCACTGTCACTGACAAGCCGGAAAACAAGATATTTGCAATAATTCTAAAATGAAAATAAAGTAAAGGCTACTCAGCAATCCGGGGGACACAATTTTTCTGGACCTGTTTTGCACCCGCATGAAAAGAAGAGGCCGCTAGCCGATTTGTGCGCTGGCATGGAGCCACTGCGCGACACGGGACACGGGCTGCGTCCTGTCCACCATTATCATTTGATACGCGGCGAGCGCCACTTGCAGCCTCCAACCCCATGGACGCGGTGGACGGATCTTGTCAGCAGCATCGGGACAATCCATTCAGTACGTGCAAGACATGGGCGCAAGGGCAAACCTATTTTCGCCAGTCTGAGCCTAAAGCGCCTGCTGGGTAGGCAACCACGACTAACGCATGCACGCGTGTGGCGCAGGCTGGCCTACCCTGGTATTCGCAGGCGCTCAGCGTCTCTGTTCGCGAGTTAAGGTTGGAGGACATTCAGACGTATTTAATGGACGACGCTATTGGCCTGGAGGTGGGGCCCGAGATGGTACCGCAGTGTCCTGTTCAGGTTCTATGGGGCCCATATGCTCGCGACGGCACAGGTGTCAGACCAGACGCGCGTCCAATCACGTCAGGTGTCCCTCTCAGATTGCTCCCCTGAATATTAGACAAGCGCGATAAAAAAAATCCCAATTTTGATTAATTTCACCATAACGCCCCTTCCCCTATTTTATCTCCCCCTCCCCTCGCAAAAGGCGCCGTCACGAAGATGACCTTCACAACACACGCCCCGTGACGTCACTTTGACGCAAGCGTTTGACAACAGCTTCGGTGGCCCCCGCCCTAGCTTGCGGCCCGGGGACATGGCCAGGAAGTGCGCGAGGAAAAGCCCACGCCGCTCACGACGACGCCGAGGCCGAGGATGCGACAGTGCTGGCGCCGCGGCCGCGCACGGGTGGCCTAACCTGCGCCCCTCAGTGACACCCCCGAAGACGGCACGGCGACGGCGTCGGCACGGGGCTGGAGCCGGACGGTGGACACAGCGGACAGCAGACACTGACGAGGAGACGGGATAGGACGAGCCCGACGGTGACTCACCTGCTGAGCCCGACGGCGGCGCCCCGAAATGGCGGCTTGTGCGCCATCCTGTCTGGCCTGTCACGGCCTGGCGTGTGACCGTCTAGCGCCCGTGCTCGGCCCGCTCTGCCTGCTGTGCCAGGGCAGGACGGCCAGGCCGTGGCCAGGCCGTGCCCAGGCCGTGCCCAGGCCGTGCCGCGCGGGTGGTATCGATCTCAGTGACCGCCGCCGCTCCGCGCATGCGCCGCGGGTTCTGAGCGGCTCTGAGCTCACAGCCCAGAAGCGGTTAGGTTATTTTGTTTTGCCCTTCTGCCGTACCGTGCGCCTCGTTCGGAATACCTCTCCGAGGAGACTCAGATAGAGCACGGGAGCAGCAGTTAGTGCGATGTTGGGACCCCGGGGAGAAAACGGAGAAAAAAAAGATTAGTGTTGGCAACTAATTTTGCAGTTAATTTCCAGACAAGCAATACATTTGGTTTTGAGAACGAAATTTCGTTGCGGGTACTATTTGTTAGTTACACCAACGCTAGGTTGGCTGCTCCAACAAAGAGGTACGTTGCGGGGACAAAGCTACTTCTTATTTGCGTTATGCTCTTGCAACGAAACCTCTTCGTTGGAGCAACTAACTTTTTCGTTGGTGCAACAAACAAAAAGTTCTCCATACGATATTTTAGTTCTCAGGACCAAAAATTACTGCTTATATGGAAATCATCCTAAAATTACGGGAAATATGTACGAGAACCAATGATTACTAGCGAAAATAAAGATTTATTGCTGTTTAAGGTCCCAAATGGATCCTTTGAATAATGGTTTATTGGTACTAACAGAAAACCTTTCCAGAAAACGTCGAGAAATGTCGATAAACAAGATATGATTTCGAGTGATTCCCGGCAAAGTGTGCACGCAAATAGAAGAGTAACCCCCCCCCCTCCTCTCTCCTCCTCCCCCAAAACTAATGCTTACTTCGCACATAGCTGTCGATAAAATATTCCATAGTTTTCTAGTGTTTGCCAACAAATACCAAGGAACTGTATTTCCCCTCAACTGCATGTGGCTCTCATATGGAGGTCAAAAACTAAATTAGCGAGTCATATGACCGGTCATTGCCATAGTTTTTTCTTGAAGTGCGAAAAGTGACTTCAAGAGAATACAATTCAATTCAATAATTTTCTCTCGCACTTGAATTTATTCAGCATCAAGAAAATCGAAAATGTGTTGGCAGATGACCTGCTCTCACGGCCGGTAACTCATATCTCATATGTCCTCCCTGCAGTCGCATTTACTATTGTGATTAGCTGCCAGACACCCAGCACCAGAATACCAGCTGCGGTTTGGCGACGGCAGGGCGGTGTGGCAGAAGGGTTGGCGGAGCGTTCCGGTCCGGTCCAGTCCGGCGACACTGCGTGGGCGGCGGGGGACGCCGACATGCGGCCGGCCCAG
Organism: Odontothrips loti; assembly: GCA_038380765.1. Taxonomy (NCBI): domain Eukaryota; kingdom Metazoa; phylum Arthropoda; class Insecta; order Thysanoptera; family Thripidae; genus Odontothrips; species Odontothrips loti. The sequence continues at coordinate 6,244,355 of CM076248.1, read as the reverse complement.
CAAGAAACCTGTTGCCCCGAAGCGTGGCGTGGAGTGGCGCTGGCGCACACAGATCCAGACCGAGGCAATGTCGGAAATGGGCCGTCGAGCCAGCTAGCCTACGCTCGCCTAGCAGGAGAGCTGTGTCTCCACTGTCAATGAAAGAGTAATGATCATCATTGAGTGCAAAATCATATCACTTTTTCAGGGTCATTAACAATGTGCTAATATGCCGACATATCGACACGACAAGTGCTGATCATCATATTAAACGAATGTTAAACCTTTATCATATTTTAAATTATGATGATCATCATTGTTTCAACCGCAGTCTCGGGGCTAGTCAAATACCGCAGCGCGACAGCCGATAACTTGGAGTTTCACGACAGAGTGGCTTCAGGACAGTATGAGGAGGGTACGTATACCTGGCTGAGGGTTCGTCCTTAAATAACGTGATGCCGCATTCGTATGTAAAATAAATTAAGACACACACGCACAATACGCGATACCGGCGATACCCGTATCCGCCACGTGAGCAGGCTTCGCTTTGCACTGAGTAAAATCTTCAGTTGATCCCGCATTACCTCTGGGCGAGGGGCTTTGCACTTGCGTAATACCCTGTACACCTGATCAAGGTATTACGCGTAATGTAATACCGAAAAATAACAAAATATGCTCTAAAATGGTAAAATATAGGTGCAATACATATTTACTACTAGTGTAATACCGCGTAATACACGTATTATGTAATACCCTGTACACGAAAATCCCGAGTGAAAACCCCCTCGCCTCTGGGCGCCGCTGGATCACCCTTTTGCACACCACGCTCAATGCAACAAGGAAAAATATCTGTCCCGATCAACGTTTCGGGAGGGATGGACTGCATGACGTTAGATCGTTGTTCGAAGTGAAGTTGAAATACACCGAGCTGGCGTGTGTTTCTTGTGGCTGGCAGCTGGGCCTGGTCGGTTTGAGTGTGATGTATAGGATGATGCGGCCTAATGCCATTAGACAGAGCTAATGTCGTGCGATTGCATTTAGGTCCCGTCCGAGGCAAGGAAGCGAGGAAGCCACAAACGTTCCCTGTAATGGAAGTGCGGAGCTCGGCTCGCGGCGCGGGGGACCAAAAGGACCATGGGGACCACCTTGGGGACCGTGGGGACCATGGGGACTTTGGGAACCACCATTGCGGAGAAGACCACCATTGCGATCATGGGAATCACAAAGATAACCATTGAAACCACCATGGAGATCGAGAGGACCACGCCATGGCAGGCTCACCACCAAGAAAATAACCATGGGAACCTTTGGGGGTCATGAGAACCTTTGAGACCACCACGGGGATTGCAGGCATCACCATGGAGGCTACAATCGAGTCGTGGTAGCTATGTCATAGAGGGCTTAAACTAAAAGGACTGAGAAGCTGATTCCAAATGGTTCTTCGTTCGCGAGCTCGAATTTTCAGCAACATATTTTAAGAGAACAAATCCATCATACGAGCTTTGACGAGCTTTCCTGGAAAATAGGCGGAGGATATTAATGTGTTGTAACGGACTAACCGACGCCACCATGCATACCAGACCGGATGGCAACGCCGCTGACGAACAAATCTTTCATCCGTTCCCCGAGACGAGACGGGCGCCGGTAGGGGATTGGGTAAGAGCGCCAGGGCCGGTCAGGGCGGTACGAGGGGAGACGTGACCTGAGCTCTCCGCAATTAGCAGTCACACTCTGCACGTAAACGTTAGGAAGACGCCGTGTAAGAGAGTTTCTGTCCGTGCACACAGCCAACAGGAACATACACCGCAATTACCAAACGATAACGTGCATTTTTAACGTCCAGATTTTAAAAATTTTGCACCGTGGAACCATGTAATTTTGTGCTAATTCGTTTTTTCATATGCCAAGGACAAGTTCTGGAAAGTGGCCACGAATACTTTCACCTTTCTTTTTTCCCATAAAAACTTCCTATCTAAGTTAGTCCATGGAGTTTCGGCTTCGACCTTCGGTTTCTGACTGGCACTCGGTGATAGCATGTCATTCTCCAGGCCAGGTCGGGAGCTGGTGACAGTAAATACATTTTTCAGACAAAAAAAGTTTTCTGGTCGAACTGGCTCTGCCAAATATTGACATGGTGATTCCTGATAATTTTCCTACTTACAGACCACTTTTTGGACGACGCGAGATCTACGAGCCCAAACAACCTCATGCCGATATTTTTCACACTTCTCCTGCTGAGGTTCACCACGCCCAGCCTCGACCTTGTTTCAGTCCGTTACCAAATCGATTAACGGCCCATTTAGTAAACTCCAGGGACACACGGAATAAATTGTGTTACAGACTTTGAGTAGTTGTGTGCGATTACCGCAAGGGCATTTATGGGGAACGGAGCCGCTTGGAGTTTAGCTCGACACTATAGTTTTCGCCCCCAGAGCGTACGTGGTGGTATTCCAGAGGTAGGTCATTTAACGCAAAATTCGGCGAACCAACCTGGATTTTGTTACACCCATAGAGATTAGTTTTTTGACTGCAAACTGCATAGTTTCACCAGCATGTACCTCTCGATGTACCTACATTTTCGAAGGTTTTGTAGTCAATGTTAAAACTGATCGGTAGAGCCCAAATTTGTGTCAAAAAAATTAAAATCCTGCGGGCAGCGGAATGATTACACAATTTTTTTTAAAATTAAGTTACTGCGAAATCACCCACGTGTTTCTAGTTTATTTGCCGTTGGATCATGTATAAAGTTGTGAATTTAGTGAAATTACAACGACGATGTAAGTCATGCTGGCAAAAAAGCTTAAGCAATTTTAACTTTATCAAGGAACAATTTTGTCCGTGTGCTGGAGCCAGTTTTAGACACAACTACAAATCAATTTCTTTGCACGCTTATTTCAGCTTATTTCAGTGACTCCTTCACCTGGTTTGTGAACAGTTACTTATGTACACCCAGGAAAACGGATACATTAAGCTGACACTTAATGTACCCTGGCTGTGATACAGTGAAGATTGATATTGAAGGCAAACTTTTGGAGAATGTCTTTAGAGTCTTCAAGACTAAAATTTCTTAAGGTTTTTTTTTTTTTCAGGTGTACGTCAATGCCGATATTAATAAATGGTCCTGGCCTCCTCGTTATCTCCTCTGTCAATCCTGTCACCGCGCCTGCATTCCTGTTTATTTCCACGTTCTTTCTACTAGTCATGCAACCCCCGCCGTTGTCGCCGGAGCCGCCAGCTGAGGCTCAGCAGCCTTTTGCTACAGTATTCATTGCCAGGGCCGTCCGATGGTGTGTCCACGTGGGGTCTTCGCTTGCTACACTCACACACACGCGACACATCTCCATGGGCGAGCGCGAGCATTCGTGTTTGTTGTCCCCCCCCCCCTCCCCTTCCGCCGTTATCCCTTTACTTCGCTTCGCGCCGCTATGCGCGCCTCCGGGCGTTCCGGGACGGGTCCGGCCCGAACCGAACAAAGTGAGAGAGCGCCAGGCCGGCCGCTGTGCGTTACGTAAAACTACGTCGGATCCGAGGCCGAGCGAGGAGATGAGCTGGGCCTGGGCGTTTGTTATTTTGTTATGAGCTAAAGGTTGTTTGGAGGGTCCCGGTTAGGGCTGTGCGATATTCCTTTTTTGATATCGCGATACGATATTAACTTCATATCGAGGGATGGATCGATATATCGTATCGACGATACATATCGGAGATATCGACGGATATCGGCATAACGAGGGATATCGTGGTATCGAGGAATATCGTGATGTCGAGGGATATCGTGGTATCGAGAGATATCGTGGTATCGGGAGTTTTCGGTATGGGGATATTCACATATGACGTAACTACTTGAAGAGGGGGGGGGGGGTTCTAGGCACAGATTACCTGCTATGCCTTAACATGGGAAGGTTAGGTTAGCACGTGAGGGGGGGGGGTCGTCCTATGTGGCCAAAATAATGATTACGCAATATGTGAATGGCGCCTAACAGGGATATCGTGGTATCGAGGGATATCGCGATATCGAGGTATATCGTGATATCGAGGGATATCGTTATATCGGGGGATATCGTGGTATCGAAGGATATCGGTATCTCGATATATCGATGAGGTTTGACAACAAATATCGGACCCCTCGATATCAAGGTGATATCGATATCGACTCGATATATCGTGATATCGCACAGCCCTAGTCCCGGTGCGCTCTGACAGACACCCGAACCGGCAACCGTAGGGCTGGCATCAGCAGGATTATAAACTTTACAGGGGATCAGAAAACTCAAACTGCGGGTGTAATTGTGCAAACGCAAAGCGATGCGTTTTGGTGCTTACTGCGTTCTGTGTGTCACTGGATGTTAGTAGGCTACTCGCCTGCTCGAGGAGCTCCCGTTCCCTATCCACCTTCATCCATCTGTAAGGGACCACAGCGCCGTGTGGGCTGGCTGGCGAGGACTCGGCGCGGGAAGTGAAGAATACCGGCGAGTACGAGGATGTGATGGCGGCATCCACCTGGACATCTAGATTCTAGTTCGGTTCAGAACAAAGTGCCCCCCTCCGTGCGAAGACCTCCCGCAAGTAAATGTTGGCGAGTGGCTCTGGGTGGGTCCGAGTCCGGCGGCCCGGTGGCATCGGAGACCGGGTCATCAAAGTCGAAACGACCACTAAACCTGCGTCTCCTGTCCACGCGTTGTATGAACAATGGCTGCCACACCGAGCTCCGGGCTTCCGTCCCTCCAGCCCTCCGTGTACCCACGGGCTTCCGTACCTCCAGCCCTCCGTGTACCCACGGGCTTCCGTCCCTCCAGCCCTCCGTGTACCCACGGGCTTCCGTCCCTCCAGCCCTCCGTGTACCCACGGGCTTCCGTACCTCCAGCCCTCCGTGTACCCACGGGCTTCCGTACCTCCAGCCCTCCGTGTACCCACGGGCTTCCGTCCCTCCAGCCCTCCCTGTACCCACGGGCTTCCGTACCTCCCATGGTACCTCCAGCCCTCCGTGTACTCACGGGCTTCCGTCCCTCCAGCCCTCCGTGTACTCACGGGCTTCCGTCCCTCCAGCCCTCCGTGTACCCACGGGCTTCCGTCCCTCCAGCCCTCCGTGTACCCACGGGCTTCCGTCCCTCCAGCCCTCCGTGTACCCACGGGCTTCCGTCCCTCCAGCCCTCCGTGTACCCACGGGCTTCCGTCCCTCCAGCCCTCCGTGTACCCACGGGCTTCCGTCCCTCCAGCCCTCCCTGTACCCACGGGCTTCCGTACCTCCCATGGTACCTCCAGCCCTCCGTGTACTCACGGGCTTCCGTCCCTCCAGCCCTCCGTGTACTCACGGGCTTCCGTCCCTCCAGCCCTCCGTGTACCCACGGGCTTCCGTACCTCCAGCCCTCCGTGTACCCACGGGCTTCCGTACCTCCAGCCCTCCCTGTACCCACGGGCTTCCGTCCCTCCAGCCCTCCGTGTACCCACGGGCCTCCGTACCTCCAGCCCTCCGTGTGTCCAATCCTCCGTACAACCTCCGGGCCTCATTACCTGAGGGTCCCCGAACCTCCGGCCGGTCAACCGCATCCGTGTGCGGCGGGGCCCTAAGTGCCGCTGTACAGCTGTCTCTCTGTCGGCACTAGACCTCAGCAAGAACCAGGGAGGCGCTGTGCATGGCGCGTTCCTGCGAAGTGACGGGAAGCGGGCGTGTCCCTAAGATCGCAATTAAAGTCTGTGCTGCTGATCGCTGCCGTGACGTCCCCCCCCCCCCCCCCCGCCGCTGGACCGGGCCGGCGGCTGTGGGCCGGCGGGGCCATCGGCGTGGTGCGGCGGTGTTCTCTTGCAGCGGCATGACATAATCGGCGCGTTGCTCCTGGTCTGAAGCCGCAGCCGGACCCCGGCTCGGCCCAGGACCAGCGGCACCGGAGCGGTGCGGAGCGGCCAGGGCGATGGAGGTAGGCGGGGCGGGGCGGGGCGGAGCGGCGCGGCCGGGTGGTAGGTGCTGGCAGGGGCTTCAGGTCGCTTTCCAGTCCTGGCCAGGGCTCTGCTACGAGCAGCAACACCCTCTCTCTTGCGCCCGGCCGCGAGCGTTTAGTCCGAATCCCCCAAAACGTCTGGGAGTGCGACCCACCCATATCCCCTCGTGACCTCGTGACCTGGCCACACTCCGCTGCCCGGGATTAAGGATGCAGTGAGGTGACGCGGGACGACGACTCGTGAGCGCCACGCACCAACGCCTCGGCACTGCACTGCCGTGGGCTCTGCCCGCTCTGCCCGCTCTGCCCGGCCCGGGGCCCTGCCGGCCCTGCCCACCAGCTCCAGTAAAGCGCTCGTCCAGGTACGGTAATGGTCGTGTCGCACTACTAATGACCAAGCCCGGCGGCCGGCTGTGACCGTGTGATATCGTGTGCCGCAACCGAAACGACGTATCCGGCAGCGCGCGAAAGAGGAAGGCGCGCGCGCGCGTTTGTGTGTGTGTGTGTGTGTGTGTGTGTGTGTGTGTGTGTGGGACGAATTATCTGAAAATGATTCTCTGAGAAAGAAAGTTAGTTTACAGAACGGTCTTGCGTGGCAAGCGCAAAGAAACGTAGCTCTAAAAATAATGATTCCCCCCCCCCCCCCCCCCGGATGACTGAAACAATAAATAAGCTGAAAATTCACTCCCACCATCTGAAGCCTTTACTAATTCTTTGTTCTGCGACGAAGGACTCCTTTCAAAGACTTAAAAGGCGCTTTTCATTTATTTTCTTTGCTTTGGGTTAAAAACGCCAAATTTCTCCATCTTCTGCGGCCGCGCCGTTGCCGTCAGATTTGCATTTGGCGCGGCGCGCACGTCGCTGCCGGCCGTTTTTGATTTTGATGCCGCGCCGTCCAAAACCCTGTCGGGCCCGGCCATGCACCGGCTGGCTGTGCTACCTGGAGGGCCGCGCTGACCCAGCACCGCCAGCACCCTATATTCCGACGTCGAGCGAGCACCGTGGCTCTACACGCCAACGGGTCCACCAGTACAATACCGAGGCGAGCGTAGTGCAGCGCAAGGGGGCGAGGGAGCGCGAAACGTCTTCCGCCATTGCAACAAGTAGAGTGAGGCCGCCCCGCCCCTCCCCCCCCTCTCTCTCTCTCTCGCCCCGGTCCGGCTCTCATAACCGCGCGACGAGGGAATGGGCATTTACAACCATGCGTTGCGGAGCGGTAGCCAAAGAAAGTAAACGTGTAAATGCGCGTGTAAACGCTACACACCGGGGTCGGAGCAGACGGGAGCTACAAGAGTGTATTATGACTATGTCTGTTTATGGTTCCCTGGAGCACTGCTTAATTAGAATGATAGCTAAGTCATGGCCAACGCCCAATCTGTGGCTGGATAGGACTTGAAGTCAGAAGGCCGCTAGGAACACTTTTGTCTAAGATTTTTGAGACCTGAGTTACACGCAGCTTGGCGACAGGAACTCAAGAATGTATTATTACACTACCTTACGATAGATCACTTCTTTAACACTGTGAATGAAACAAAGATGATCATCATTTTTCAAAATATGATTGTGGTTGATCAGTGTCGTTTAAATGAGCAGTACATTTTTGGGAAAGCACACACTAGTGCTCATGGAAAAGTGATGATTTTCCATCAAATGTTCCATACGCGCCACCAGTGGCAAAGCAAACTCGCCAAGAATTAGCAGCCTACTATGGCTGCGAAAGTTTGGCAAACAAGCTGCGTCGGCAGCTCAACTTACGACAGTCATAAAACACACAATTCTGTAGGAACGGAAGAATAGACAAAATTTCATTTCCTGTAGTTGATATATCGACTTGGTTCTAGGGCCCGTTCTATTCGAAATTTGTATTCAAACACAGAACAAACGTCTGTTTGGTGACATTTTGATCCGGCTACGTTCGAATCCGGTAGTTCTTTTTTTCCGGCGCCGGGCCGGCCGTTCCCGGCACAGCCCTGTTGACAGCTGATGCGGTAACCCCCTCCGGTCCCACACCTCCCAGCGGCCTCCCACAGAGAACAGAAGGTTCTCTGTTCTCTGTGGGGCCTTGTGCCGCTCCGCTGGCCCTCGCCCCTTGCGCCAACCCGCCGGGGAGATTCGCAGGTCGAGGTTCGCAACAACATGACGACTGAACCGTTTTTAAATGCCAATTTTGGCGAGCTTCCCTGCTTGTCAATCCTTTTCATGCTGTCCCCACATTCCCCATATAGTCTACCTACATCTTGCCAAAACCTGGAAAAAGCTCGCCACTTTTTGGAGATCAAGGGCACAGTTTTTAGGCACGGAGTGACCTTATAGTTTCACCCAAAATCGGACTATTTTTTTAGGCACGGAGTGACCTTATAGTTTCACTGAAGATTGGACTTTTTTAGGCACGAAGTAGCCTATTGCAATCTTTAGGATTCCGATTTTTTTTTTTTTTGACATGGCCCCTTATGGACTTCTCCGAACGAAATTGTACGATTTCGATGAGAGTTTGCAAGGAGCAGGAAGGAGACACGCTGATTCAGATTCTAATGCCCATACGAAAACTCAAAGGCTGAAATTGGAGAATGTTGAATTGAAAAATTTGATAATTCGAGTCGAGCTGCAGGCTCTTATGGGCGAAAAGATCGAGTCAAGCAAGGGCCTAGCCGAGCCGAGGCAAAGTTGGTGGAAAGATGAAAATTACAACCAATCAGAGCACTGCCTGTTGCGTAGTACAGCCGCAACGAAAAACGAAAACTGCTGCGTTTGAAAAGTTGATATAGCAAGCTTGGGGTGGCCGGCCAACAATGTGGCAAAGGGTACAGACTTTCAAACGTAGCCGTTGTGAGTCGACTGTACTTTCCTCCCGTCCCGAATTTTTCATCCAACACCATGACGACGGGTGGGTAAACAAAACAATTGAGGACACCGACGTCGGTTTCATCGGTTCTGAGTTGTGCGCGAAAGTTTTGATTGTGGTTGTGACGTTTAGAAATTGGATGTTGAAGGTTCTTCAAGGGACAGCTTATCAATACCATGGAGTGTTTAAAAATGCTGTGAAGCAATGCTGTGCAATGAGTGTGGTAGCTTTATGTCATACTCCTCAAAAATTTCCAACCAAGTGAACCAGCCAAGATGTTGACGAGTGTTTGAAAGTAAGATTTATCAACGTTCTCATGCCTCATGCCTGCCCCTGACGTTGAAAGGAGTTAGTTCTCCTGTCATTCAATGTGAGCTGAGAATAAATATTTTTAAGTTCATAGTATTGAGGTTCGGTCGGTAGGTCCGTGCCCAGCCGACAGAGCGCGCTATCGTCGACCGCCAGAGACCGCTCTCGATCACATGATGACTGTTGAAGCAACCGCGGGGCGCCGCGTTGCAGTGTTGACGTCCAGATTGAGAATGCAGTTGAGACCCTGAGCGAGACTAGGGCTAGCCAGAGTAGCCAGTGGTGAGAGTGCCAGCTGCTCGCTGGAAAGAGCCTAGAACACTACAACTGCCAATCTTACCACGAAATTCTAAACTCTCCTCCGACAAACTTTTTCGCTTGACAAGTATTTTACTTACCCCCAAAATACGGTTCTTTTTCTTTTTGATAGCATTCCAATATTTATCCAATATTTTCTCAACGAATCATTCATTAATATTTCTTCTTCACACTTTCACTCCTTCTACTCTCCTCTCCTTCCAGATCCTGTTTGTCACATACGCATTCGAAAGACACTTCAAACCATCAGAAAAAACTACAAAATCTACAAAATCTCGGCAATATCGTCTGACTCTACTTCGGGCCTCCTAGGATTTCACTTTGTGGAATCGTATTTTTTTTTTTTAATTTCCTATGGAGCCCCTTACGCCAAAACCGAAAGTCTCTGTGAGAAGTTTTACAGATCTTCCTGACTTTTGCATAGTACCCATACAAGAGCGTCGGACGTCATTTTACACTCCAGAAATGCAGCAGACAGTCTCAAAACCGAGTTGAAATTCAGCTTTCTCACTCCATCCAATGGCAAAAGAAAAAGACAGAGCTAGCGTGCTCGGCTCGTCAACTGGCTGCGTCAGTATCATCCATCCTTCTTCTGCTGCGCTAAAAAGCGGACCTCTCCCTTTCTTGTGAAACAGCCCTTATTGTTGATGTGCCGAGCCGAGTCGAGCCCTCGTTAAAAGGGAGGCAACTCAAGAGTCGGGACCGCTTCGGACCCTAGAACATGCACAAGAGGCGCAACCCTCAGAGCAGACCATTGTCGATGTGCCCACCGGTCGGTGCCAGTGAGAACTAGGGGCTGCGGGCCGCGCCGCGACCAGCCAACCTATCGACAATGAAGTCTCTCAACGATTCCCCTCACATTTCCCGTTGAAACAAAAAAACTTAAAGTCATCCACGTTCACGTTCCCTTTGTAAATAAAAATTAACTACCAGCTAATCATAAAATTCTTAATTACAAAAAATAGTAAATATGAAAATTGCACTGAATCCAGTTTTGTGACACTCCGGGCCTACCAGTATTTCACGAAGTGTAATAGTATTTTTTTTTTTTTTTAAATTTCCAATATTGCCCCTTACGCCAAAACCGAAAATCTCTGTGAGAAGTTTTTCAGACCTTCCTGACTTTCGCATAGTACCCATACAAGAGCGTCGGACGTTATTTTACACTCCAGAAATGCAGCAGAAAGTCTCAAAACCGAGTTCAAATTCAGCTTTCTCACTCCATCCAATAGCGAAAGAAAAAGACAGAGCTAGCGTGCTCGGCTCGTCAACTGGCTGCGTCAGTATCATCTATCCTTCTCCTGCCACGCTAAAAATCGGACCTCTCCCTTTCTTGTGAAACAGCCCTTATTGTTGATGTGCCGAGCCGAGTCGAGCCCTGGTTAAAAGGGAGGCAACTCAAGAGTCGCGACCGCTTCGGACCCTAGAGTATGCAACGAGAGGCACAAGCCTCAGAGCGGAACATTGTCGATCTGCCGACCGGTCAGTGCCAGTGAGAACTAGGGGGCCGCGGGCCGCGCCGCGACCAGCCAACCTATCGACAATGAAGTCTCGCCACAATTCCCCTCACATTTCCCGTTTTACATAATGTGTTCAGTCGCTGTACGCTATGACATTTCCCGTATAACGCGGTGTCTTCCCGTCTGTATCACCTGCATTTTGAAGTGAAAACTTGTTTAAAAAAACAAAAAACAAAACAAAAACTTCGCAACTTCAAATCACCAACGTTTCCTCCGTTATTGAAAATTAAGTAAGAGCTAACCAAATAAAAATTCCGAATAACGAATATAAAGAAATATGAAAATTGAATCCAAATCCATTTATGTGACACTTCGGGCCTACCAGTATTTCACGAAGTGTAATAGTATTTTTTGATTTGCAATACGTATTGCAAAAGAGTTATAACAGTATTGCAAAATTGATGTATTGCAAACTATTTGCAATAAAGTGGCCCTTATTTCTTATGGGAGTGTATCACTATTTCTTTGTAATAACGATTTATCGCAAATTTTAGTGATTGTATTGCAACTCCGAATACAGTGGGCGCTTGCCAAAATTTGGCAGTTATCGTGGCAGCCTAAAAATAAGCGTTCAACCTGCACACCACTTGGGGGAGGGGGGTTACTTCCCAAACGCGTGTCACAGTGATCTTGATCATTCATCTTTCATTTATCGTAATTTCGCGCAACCAGACACTGCCATGTTACTATAGTTTCCCCAGTGGCATGCGCAACTGAATGCATATAATGTGCATTGACTGGGACTGGGTTTGACAAATTAATGTCGACGTCAAAAGCCGGCAAAGACGGACGCGTACGTCGGATATTCACGGGGACCTACCTAACCTCGCAAATGCCGTCCATGTTTCTCATACGCAGCATGGGCACGCGCATGCGGCACGTGTGAGCAGGCTGTCGCTGTCGCTGCTGGCCGTCCTGAGCCCTCCCCGCCTGGGCGGCGGCCACGGCGGGGCACGCCGAACCGAACCGGTAGCGTGCCGGCGTGCCTTGGCCGCCGCCGGCCCCCTGCTAGAGGCACTGGGTCACCGGCTACAACAACAAAGCTGAATTAACAAGCAACAAGAAAGGCAACAACAACAGCATCATCTCCTTCTGTTTGGGTCCCTTCCTCCACCGGGCGGTGCCGCCTAGCATGTGATGTCGTCATATGACGACCCACCCGGCCCGCCGGGGCTCTCTTTAATGATTTATTTCCCCGTCGTGGTCCTTCATCCTCTTTCTTCAGCAATGCGTTTCCCTCTCTTTTTTCGTGAGGGCGAAGAAGCCCCCGCGGTGGGCACTCTGTGTGTGTGTGTGTGTGTGTGTGTGTGTGTGACCAGTGCAAGGGGTCCCTCACTGTCGGAGATAGGTGTACACAGGATTGTTATTGTGTGGAATGTGTGGTATTGTGTGGATTGTGTGGATCGTGTTGGATTGTGTCGGATTGTGCAGGATTGTGTCGGATTGTGCGGGATTGTGTGGGATTGTGTCGGATTGTGATGGATATTGTGTCGGATTGTCTTGAATTTTTGAGGATTGTGTCTGGATGGACTACATTTCTGCTCCCAGAGACATTTTCTACCTTAACGGAGCACAAAATTTGACTTGTCCAAGCAGAGTGCCCCATCGTCCACACCTCCAGGACCAAGCAGTTAAATATGGTTCACCTGGTGTTATTTTTATGCATGTCTTCACTGCAGGTATTTCACTGGTGAGTTTGATTTTAAAACTGAAGCTGCCACTTTTACCTATCCTTGATTTTCTTAAAGCAGTTGCTCTCTCACCTCAGTGACTTCACTGATGATCTGGCAAACTGGCGTAAGTCACACTTGACACAGCACCATACATTTTAAAGAAATGCAAGCCAGTTTCTACGTCCATTACAATTTATCACTTGCCTGGGTCTATTCATATTTGCTTTTGTCAGAGGCATGATTTCAAACAATATAGCACTACTTGGGCAGCAGTCGATCCAGGTTTCTACCTAAAGTAGATAATGAGCGTAACTTTGGCTGCACTCTGTCCCTAGGTTAGAGACTAAATGCTAAATGTATCTCAGCAGTGTCGTTCTTTAACATGCAGGGAACTGCGTGGGCTGATTGATTTATCAGCATGAACCATATTGATGTTGGAATATGAGATACGAGTAAAAGTTTGAAGAGAAACATTGCCATGTCTGAAATCGAAAGTATTTATTGGAGAACAACAATTACTGATTCATATAACAAACTCTGTTCATGCACTTCTTACACAGTCTGAGAATGGCATGAATGAGTCAGTTTTCACACTGGGTCCCAGACCTAAGGACAGGGTGCAGCGGCAGATGAACTCAGATAATGAATTCCCACCCAACTTTTGAGACTTGTTTTAGTTAAACACTGGTTTTAAATTTCATGCACACCACTGTACATTTCCATGAGGAAGATGTTGCCCCAGGTTTGAGCAAACAATGATGCTACAAATTTCTCTCTGTGACTGCTTCCTATCAATTTTAAGTGTTTCTATAGTTTTTTTCATGATCTGATAATACTGGAACTTTCATTATCTTATTTTTATGTCTTTCTCCAGATCTGTGAGAACCTTAATGTGAAGCTCAGGAAGTCTCATCCGATAAACATACATTCTGCACCACAACTAAAATAAAAGAGTCCACTAAAAGAGTCAAATTTTCAATCATTTATTTAAACAAGAAATCCCTGCAATCAGTAATTTACACAATATATTTACTATCAGGACTAATGACAGACATCCAAAACAAACACCACAAGCATTTAAAATAAATGACTGGGCAAAAAATGGTGCCAGCAGAAAAAAGTTATTGTTGTAAGAAAAACATTGGTGTAATAAAACAGCAGGTGGTTTAGAACAAGACAACTGAAATGGCAATCAGAAGCCCTTGCTCGTGGAATAAAAATTCAATCAAATATGTGCGTGACTGAGGCCAGAAAAGGTCACAATAAATTCGCTATAAATTGGGGTTTCGATTTGGTGGAATTACGAAAATTCGAAAGGGAGGAGCCTACGTTAGGGAGTACATCAAACTTCACAGAAAGAGGTTATAAATGGCTTGTGACCATTCAACGGCTTCAGTTTTACAACAGCAAGGCACAAAATGGCTACTTTTCAACTGCTGCTTGATGATCCAAAGTTATTGAGTCAAATCAGCCTGAAAGGCACTGACTAACTAAATCACACCCTGCCATTCAACTTGAACCGCGGCCAGTACGCAGGGTATGTGCGAAGCCAAAAATCTCTCATGGACATCACCGACGCACGTGCGACATGGGGGTTTCTTTGTTGGTGTTTCTGTTCACATGAAATCATCGGTTCCCGGCACTGACTAGCTGCGATTCCCAGTGGGAAAGACATTGAAATTACGTACCTCTGTCAGGACTGGTGTTGCCTCCGCGAACCGGTCAAGCTGATGGCTGAACTGGGATCGGCCGCCGCCGCCCACAGGTGGTTTGCGCAAAGAAAGTAGTCCGTACGTTGCAAGAACACTAGTCTCTTTGAACATGTCATAAATAATATTAGAGGGAAAAAAGTATTATTCTGAGCACTTCAGAAAGTGCCAAAAAATTATGGTTGGCCATCTTATAGTGACAAACACACCAATATATCACCCCGCGTATTAATATAATCCGACGCCAGGGACGAGGTGGCGATTTCGATACGACCAACCAATCACAGCAGAGATACGCGGTGCGCAGCGTCGGGTGGGCGTCCGGCCTCATCGCGCGTTGTTTCAAAAAGGTAGCTGCTCTCGTCATGAATGCAATGATTGATGCCCAAGTCCCGTTTTAACTTAGGATTGTGTCGAGATTGTTAGATTTTATCGGAGATTGTGTGCGATTGTCTTGTATTTCTTCAAATTGTCTGAGATTGTGTTAGATTTCTCGAGATTGTGTGGATTGCCCGGATTGTGTCGGATTGTGCCGGATTGTATCGGAATGTGTCGGAATGTGTTTGGATTGTGTCGGATTGTGTCACCAAGTGTACACGGATTGTGTCCAGTGAGGGACCCCTTGGACCAGTGCCGCTTAGATAATCATCACCAACGGCGACACCAACCGAAAATCACTGCCGCGCCGTGATATGTGCGTGTGTGGCTGCTTGAATTAAACATCGTGGTTTGGCACTTTCACTCCCGTTCGCGTGCATAAAAAGAGCATATTCGTGGTAGTGTGCGAAGTGCGCCATCAGTGCCTGACTGGTAGAGTCGTGGGTTGCATCACGTAGCAGGGCTGCTGCCGCTTGCTTACTACTGAATGAGCTTACGCCCCCCCCCCCTCCTCTCTTCTCTCCCCCCCCCCTGCCTCGCTTGAACACGTATGGAGTACCCTGACCGCATCATACACATAACACAGGGCCTCAGAACAGACTCACCGCCCTGACCGACTTGCCACGTCCAAATATGACGAGATGGTGATTGTCGGCTCTGTCCACTTTGCTGAAAAGTCTTCTCCTTCTCCTCCTCCTCCTCCTCCTCCTTCTCCTCCTCCTCCTCCTCCTCCTCCTCCTCTTCTCCTTCTCCTCCTCCTCCTCCTCCTCCTCCTCCTCCTCCTCCTCCTCCTCCTCCTCCTCCTCCTCCTCCTCCTCCTCCTCCTCCTCCTCCTCCTCATCTTCGCCATCTAGTTCCCCTTGTGTAGTCTATAAGCATGCGGTTGGGGGCGCCTGCGAGGTAGGCAAGTCTGTCGATCTCCGAAGTGTTGCGGTACACACCGTTGCCTACCTGCCAGGCGCTCCACGGCTCGCACACCGCACACTGCCCCCCCAGTACGGCGAGTGCAACACCTGCAGGTGGCGTGGCGGGCCGGTCGCGTCGCCCACGTGCTGCCGTGCTGCACTTCACAGCTGCCACCGCGGCCACTGCAGCAGTGCCCCTTGCGCCACGCGGAGCGCTCTAGGCCGGGGAGGGTGTGTGTGCCAATAAGCGGATCGCCTACCAATCATTGACAAGACACCGGGTGGTGGTTAGGTGAGGGGGCCACGTTAGGGGGGCACCCGTACAGCTGTACACTGGTTGTGTTCATGATTGATCATGCTGATGGTGTTTTACGGCCTTTCCCACCCCTATAAACCCAGAAAATTGTGTTCTCGATCCCGGAAAAATCAAGAGCATTTGCATTGAATCTAGTGAAATGTTCTCGGTCCAAGTGCATGATTACTAGATTCAATGCAAATGCTCTTGATTTTTCCGGGATCGAGAACACAATTTTCTGGGTGTACTTTATCTAGTTCTGAAGACATTAAATCCCTCTTTTGTTTCGATTGTAACAAAATGCGTAACGAAGTGTAACAAAGCGCGTGTCTCGAGATGCTGGCGCCTTACTGCGCTTGTCCGGGTGTGATGATAGACATCTAACCCAAGATAAATAATGATCCAGTATCCTTAAGAAGTCGGCACCAAAGTAGAGAATTTAATTCGTGTTTTCGAAAATTATCAACAATCAGTACAGGGATTCGCAAAAGAGGTCTGCTGGAGTAATTAGTGGCACGACGTGGCACCCTCTTGCCGCCTCTAGCAGAATTCGGGTCGACGCGCTGCGCGGCCTTCACTCCGCTCTGACCCATCTCCCGGCCGGCCCTGCAGTGAGTTCCCCGCACCGCACCGCACGCACTCAAGCCCGCACCCGCCGCACCACATGGAAAGTCGCTGGACCTTGGAGAACGCCACGCAAAGCAGACGTAACTTCACATCCGTTTGAAGCGTATTCGCTTCGCTTCTACGCCCGCTTTGAGGGGGAGGCCTACCAGTCCTATTCAAGTTCATGGAGGGTAACTCTCCCTACGCTGCGATAGCGATATCGAGGGTGGTGGCCACAAAAGCGTACCTGCATTGCAAGGCCACGCGCAATTTTGTTTGCACTTGAATGGTAAGCACTGCTCGCAAGTTACGAAAGATGTTTGTATGGTCGTTCGTACATTTCAAACGACAACTCCCACAACTATGTTTATAACATTTTCTGGAATACAGTCACATCGATTCATAATTCAAACGAAACTGTATGTTATGACACTCGAAACATTAGAAACACCAAAAATCCTACACGTATATTATGCTTGATTGAAGCATTATGATTGACTGAGGGATACTATATGCTTGCCCAAAGAATACAATACGTGCACTAAGCATCATAAAGCTATAGTGTCAAGTATACAGACGGTTGATGAACGCGGAGAAAATCCTAAAAGAATACAAGGTTTGCACCAAAAATCGCTTTGAATCAAGCATTCATTTTGCAGCACACACAAACACACACATAAAAACACAGTTTCTCACATTCACAGCTGGCAACTGAACATCAACGGTCCCGCACTTCCCCTAACTGCGTTGCGTTTCCACCGACTCGAACCCGAGCGCTCACCGACTCGCTGACCTGCCTTTATTTTTGGCATGTATTGATTTAGGGAGAGAGTGGTAGGCGCGGCGTGTCCCATGACTGGCAGCGCGCGGACCAGACCGGTGAGGATTACTGGGGGGGGGGGGGGGGGGGGCACCCACACAGCTATTCAGAGAAAGGCGGAAGCTGGAAGCCGACCCGACCTAGCGAGATAGTCGTTCGCTCACGATGTACGCCTCACGAAGCCGATCCATGCCACACACCAGACTTGTCCTCTTCGTTCGAATAGAACGCGAGAAGCCGGTCCTACTATGTCGCACTTCCGACAGCAAGACGCCGCCACCAGGCCCAGGCCCAGCCCAGAGGCCACGCCAGGCCAGGCCAGGCTATTTGACGGCAGCGGCACGAGGGGGAAACGACGGAGGCGGCCGAAACGCTACCGAGGAAATCAGTCCGGTTCGTTTTTCTTCTTCCCAGGCCGATGGCGGACCGGAGGCGGCCGGCCCCGTCCGCGTGTGCCCTGCTGCTGGCAGCGGCCCTACTCACCGTCGGCGCCCAGGACGGCAGCGACCCGGTGGGGGACCGGAGGCGGCCGGCCCCGTCCGCGTGTGCCCTGCGACTGGGGGCCCTACGACGGGGTCCTTGACGGGGGCCTTGACGACGGGGGCGTCCACAGCGGGAGCCTCGTTGTCGCTGTTCCCGACCATGACCATCTCGGCGCCGCAGAGCACGGTGCGAGCGTGCGCCAGGCAGAGCAGGCAGTTGGACAAGGCCCTCGCTAACCGGACACTGTGGGCCATGAACAGTGAGTACCTCTCCGGGAAGCACAGTCGGAGCATATCACTGTCAACCAAAGAACGAGACTTTTAAACATGAAATTTGTCAATATCTCGTGATCCGCTTGGCGGTTTGGAACGAGATTTTGTACCACAATGTTTCTGACCCAGGCGAACATGATGTAAAAGATTTAAATTTTTTGCACAAGTATTAAGTGAATCTAACATTTCACTACAAATCCGATTGAGAAGGACGTACCTAAACTCGGGCGGCTGCGCTTCGAAGCCCGAGTTCGCGTTTTCGCTCGGGCTCAAAACATAATCACACTTCTCGATCCCCGCTGTGCGTCAAACCGTTCTCGAGATATCGCGTGGGCAGACAACCATACAGACTGACACAAGAACTGATGGACCATGGCTCAGCCAACTACAATGAATAGAGGTGAGCAATTAGCAATGAGACTTGGAAACGGAAGTTGAAGAACAAAAACACTCCCAGACCGGAATCTCTGGAGGGCAGGTTATGAGGAACTTAAATGGCAGTTTGAGTGAATTTGGAGGTTCTCTGCCATATAAGCCTTTCTTCATCAAAATTTCTCATACTTGCTCTCGAGTGCTTCCGGGTTGCGAGTGTTTTTGTTCTTCAGCTTCCGCTTCTGAGCCTCCTTGGAAACCTCTATTGAGCACCGCACCGCTGACGTTGTTGTTGACAGTGCTGGAGGCGTCCGCGTTGGGGCCGGGGTCCGCGGGCGTGCTGTCCGGCTCCGTGTACCAGCTGGGAGACTACGACCAGTGCATGGGCGCGCGGTCGCCGTGGCCTGCGCAGTACTGCCTGGCCTCCGTCCACTACAGCGTGCCGCACACCGACGCCCTGCCTATCCACCACCAAGTGTACGCGGCCAACGGCTCCGTCTGGGACAAGCTGCACGTGAGTACGCTCCGTACACAAGCATGCTGATGACTGTCCGGAACTAGTTAGGAGAATTTTTTCGATTTACACACATGGTGGCATGTACACACCTGGTATAAACGTATGTACCAGGAGGTCCGGAAAAGCCGCGTATATTTTTCTGCGGTATCTCGCAATGCACACACATCGACTCTTTTTTATCTCGCGATGCACACACATCGATTCTTTCTACACCCAGAAAAATGTAGTCTTGGTCTTGAACCTACCAAGGTTAATAGACTCTTCACTCAAGGCAACAGTCTTTCAGGAAGATTCAACGCAGCTTGGATCAAAGTCAGTAACCTTGGTAAGTTCAAGTCTAGAGTTTTTAAGGTCAGTCTAACCTTGACCGGAGAAAACATTTTTATGCGTGTACCTCGACCAGACGCACGAGATAGGAGCCCGCGGGAGTGCCTTGCGAGATTGGCATTCTCAAAGAATACGAGGCGTTTAGAGTCCCGTAGGGAATCATCTATAAAGTACGTCCACAATAATGCGCAAGGTGAACAAAATTTGGCTGAAAACAATAATGGCGCTTTGCTGGGTAGGCAACAACGCCTTCTGCATGCACGCGTGTCAAGCGGGCTGGCCTACCCTGGCGCACACAGGCTTCAAGGCGTCTCGTGTCCCCACAGTACGGCGGCGCTGAGAGCCACTACCCACTGGATACCATCACCTGGGGGCTGTGCGTGCCAGCCGCGTGTGATGACGGCGAGGTGCAGTCCGCCCTGGCGGCACACCTGAGCGCAGCGTCCGCAGCCGGGGCCGTGGCCACCAGTGTGGCCGTGCGGCACTGCAGCGCCCCCCTGCGCCGCGTCTACGAGGCTGACCTCCTCGACGCGCTCTTCGGGTGAGAGCACGACGCCATTCCACGGGGGATGAAAGAGTCTCATGGTAATCGCCCAATATTTGGGTGATAAGAGGCTGTTTTGAAAACTGCCCTTCAATATGTCAGACCTGAGTTAGACCTAGCAGGGCACCAGGATTCCAAAACGGGGGACGCAGAACATTTTATGACAGGAAATGAGGAAGCTAGTGGTTGGCCTCATCATTGTGACGTGGGTGCTCCCCAATCACATCATCTGCAATTTCATTCAGAAAAGGACATGTGACCCCATTTTTGTAATCCTGGCGCCAAGTCCGGTCTCTGTGTTAGCTTCTGAAGTTTCCAAAACAGACTTTGCATGCGCCCCTTCTTACCTGCTGGATGACCCTCGTCCTCCTGTATTTCCCTTGCCGCTGAGGCCCGGCGCTGACGTTGGCCGTGCTTTGCAGGACCGTGGTGGGGACGCTGCTGTCGCTGCTCGCCATGGGAACGCTCCTCGACCTCTTCGGCCAGGACATGAAGAACAGCAAGGACCCCGGCAACCCCGTGGGTGCGTACGGCTCCCTGCACTGTAAAAAATGTCCACACTCTCCATATACATGCTACGGACGCAATTGGAACGGACCTGGCACAACATTTCAGTGAAGTATAAAAACGGACCAGGTCATAACGGTCAACTTTTGGCAAAACACGCAATACCTTTCGGACGGAGATTTTGAGGTACGGAGCAGGTTTGGGGATTCCAGCATGCCCCAGAACGGAGGGCAAATGTACGGAACTTGCCAAACTGTGACACGTTCCGTACATTTGCCCTCCGTTCTGGGCCACGCTGGAATCCTCAAACCTGCTCCGTACCATTTAGTCCGCTAACTGTCCACTTCACTTCTGCGTCTAAAATGGTATACGGTTCCGTACCATGCTCCGTGGCAAATCACGGACAGCCAAAGTTACTCAATAACGGAAATTTCCGTAGTTTTTTATTACAGTGTGTGAGCGTGTCGGGTGTGGGGCCGGGGGCCTCGCCGGGGGCCATGTGGAACTCTAGGAGGCCGGGGGTATAATTTGCCGATGTCGAAACCCCGGGAAAAGAGGTACACCGGTTCAAGATCAGAAATTTCCCAGAAAACAAACAAAAAAAAAAACAAAAAAAAAACTGCCATGACACGTCATGCTTATTGTTTATGTGTCTTGAATCCTCAAAAAAGCGACACCACCTCCAGTCCGAAAAATAAATGGCCAAAGTGGATGGTTTCTACATCATCCCGGAGACTTCCGACCGCAACCGTCCCAATATCGGTGTTCGGATGGTGACCGGTTTGCCAAGAGTTGAACCGCCACAAACACACGGGCACCACACAGCCTCCTTGGTAGGCGAGCATCTCGCAACGACCAACAACGCTCCTATTCCGCCGATCAGATTTCTTGGGTCACCCCTCTTCGATCAGCCGGGTGGTCTGTGGCCTCTCTCCCACGGGACCCTTGGGCCTTGGGCCTGGCTCTGCCTGCTACGAGTAGAAGTCGCCGTTGGCATTGTGACATCCCTTCCCCGTGCGCCTCTATATTTCGACCCGGCTTGCGCTCGCCTGCTTCGGCATGAGAGCACAAGCCGCTGACACATTAAAACCCCTTTTTTGGAGCGTGGTTCTGGTTATCAGTTGCTTATTTGATGTACCATCTGCTAAAAAATGTAGTCGTATTCTCCCCGTCCCATCAAGTAGTGCCTGTCCTGTAGAGGATGACATGCCTTGCCCGGCTCCGCAGGCTCCGCAGGCCTGGGCCGCCGCCTGCTGCTGTGCTTCTCGCTGCGGCGCTCGCTGCGGTCCCTGCTTGCCGCCGAGCCACACGTCGGGGGCCTCGGCCTGGAGCCCGTCTCCGGGGTGCGCTTCATCAACATGCTGCTGCTGGTCATAGTGCACCGCGTGCTCAACGTGTACCGTGGGCCCGTGCACAACTACATCGAGGTTGCGCACGCCGTGGAAGAGCTGCCGCTGACGGGGGTCATCCACGGCCAGCTGTTCGTGGATACCTGCTTCTTCCTGGCCGGGCTGCTGCTCGCCTGGTACGACTTGTGCCGCTCCCAGGCACAGAGCTTCGGCCGCACCATGCTACTGCGCTACATCAGGTACAGTGCCGGCATAAACAGGAATACTCATGTCATGCACGAATCTGGATCACCACCACCTTTACCCCTAAAATCACTCCTCCTCTCCCTCTGCGACTGTGAACACGATACCTGGAAATTCAGTACCTTCAGGGCGTGCATATATAGCGTAGTGCAAGTAAATAGGGTAGTGCCGGTGCCGGGAAATAGATCACATATGTAGGTAAAATAAAAATAAAAACCACACCCTTCTCAGAAGTGGACATTTTATCCCAAAATAGCTAAATTCATGATTTGTGAACGGTATTATTATTTTTTTTTACCTCGGAGTGATTTCACCCCCCTACTGTGATGTATATCTACCTGCATTTACTCACCAGTCAGGGGGCTCTCCCAGGACGGTCGTGTTTCTGCCAGGACTTATCGCGTGTCTTTATTCTGAAGTGTACCGTAAGAACCTTGCAAAGCACCTGGATTAGAAAGCGAAGATTTTCACAGCACTGTAGCTTGTAATTTGTTTGCACTGCGAAGAATTTCGCTTTGTATGATGAACTTAGTTGTTTTCAAGCTTGCAAACTAAGTTGTTCGCAAGCTTCTGTAAATCGAAGAGCGAGGTTCGTCACCCAATTTGGGCAATGTAAAACATATCGCGGTTTGAGCGTCTCCCAAATAGAGAAATGAACATCGCTCTTTCAGGGCGATTTCCCTCCGACATCGCTCTTATAGGGCGAGATCCCGCAAAACTTCGCCCTCTGGAGGGCGAGGAAGTTTCAAAAACCTCGCCCTTTCCAAGGGCGAGGAACATCACTCTAAGATTTACAGTGAAATTAGTTCACACAATACGAAGCGAGATTCTTCACTGTAAAAAAATGTCCACACTCTTCATGTACATGCTACGGATGCAATTGGTACGGACCCGGCACAAAATTTCAGTTAAGTCTAAAAACGGACCATGTCAATACGGTCAACTTTTGGCAAGACACACAGTTCCTTTTGAACTGCGATTTTGAGGTACGGAGAATGTTAGGTGATTCCAGCATGCCCCAGAACGGAGGGCGAATGTACGGAACTTGCCAAACCCTGACACGTTCCGTACATTTGCCTTCTGTTCTGGGCAATGCTGGGATCCCCAAACCTACTCCGTACCATTTGGTCTGCTAATTGTCCACTTCACTTCTGAGTCCAAAATGGTATACGGTTCCGTACCGTGCTCCGTGGCGAATCACGGACGACCAAAGTTACTGAATAACGGAAATTTCCGTTGTATTTTTTTTATAGTGTTCGCAATGCAAACAAATTAGTTCATAAGCTACAATGCTGAAAAATTCTTCACATTTTGGAAATCGTGTATCGCAAGGATTTAACAGTGTGATCCTCGTGTACGCATCTCCCCGAGGGGGCTTTCACTCGGGATTTTCGTGTACAGAGTATTACATAATACGTGTATTGCGCGGTATTACGCCGGTATTGCACTGGTATTAAAGATGTATTGCACCCTATATTTGACCATTTTAGAGCATATTTTGTTATTTTTTTGGTATTACATTACGTACAACACCTTGATGAGGTGTACATAGGCTATTACGCAAGTGAAAACCCCCTGCATCTCCCGGACCGACAGATTGACGCCTTGCTACGCGCTCGTCATCCTGTTCTACGCGTCCCTGTTCTACAAGACGGGCTCCGGCCCCCTCTGGGACAAGTTCATCGGCGTGGAGAGGGATGCCTGCCGCAGCTACTGGTGGACCAACCTCCTCTACGTCAACAACTACGTGCCTACAGACACTCTGGTGAGCTTAATGAGGAGCAGACACTTTATGCTGAGCAAATACTTTGCCTGCACTGAATAAAGGTTTTTTTTTACATTGCAGGTGTCCCACGTCAGCCGTGCCAAGGCAAAGGTAGACAGACCCGCAACGCAATCGCCCCATCTCTTTCTCTCTGACGCGTCTGGTCGAGGCAGAAAGAGACAGAGATAGTACATTGCGGGCTTGCCGACCTTTATACCTTGGCACGGCTGACGTGGGACACGTGGTGCTGCACCACTTAACGTAAGCTCACTGTTAAAACGTTACGAAGAAATTGAAGGCATTGTATCTCAAAGCTTTCTTGCGGAAAAGTGCTTTGCATTGCGAAGAGAAAGCATCGCAGTGCAATTCTTTGTAAGCTTCCAAAGAAATGGTTTGAATGCTGACGCAGGATTACTTACGATGTCTTTGCACTGAAGAGCTTTTTTTCGGAATACCAGGTGTATCATTGGCCCCGGGCAGTTTCGGTTTTAGGCAGTCCCGCAAAGCACCATCTCCGTCTCTTTCTGTCTCACGCGTCTGGACGAGCCAGAAAGAGACGGAGATAGTGTGTTGCGGGACTGCCTAAAACCGAAACTGCCCGGGGCCAATGATACACCTGGTATAAATAAATCCTTTGCAAGGAAGCGTAATACAATGCCTTCGATTTCTTTGTCAAGACAAAGTCACATTCTTCGTAAGCTTTGAACTGTACTGAATTGGTCTGAGACTCGTCTGAAATGCTTTGCAGTGTATGTTCCACGCGTGGTCCCTGGCCGCGGACATGCACTACTTCATCATGGGCACGCTGCTGCTCATGCTGTTGCGCCGTAGTCACCGGTGGGGCGTGGTCGTCCTCCTCGGCCTCGGCACAATCTCCGTTGTCATCCCCTTCACGCTGACGGCATTGCAGCGATGGCCCGCCATGCTCATGTTCCATCCGGGGTGAGCTAGCCCTAAACTGCAAAAAATATCGATGCAATGACGCGTGATCCGTAGCGTGACCCGTTGTTTCCGAGATGCGGGGGTTTGTGGTTTGACTCCTTGCAGTTTTGGAGGCCGATCTCGGATTTACAGACAGTCACCGAACGCGGAATTCAACGACGGACCCTTTGCAGCATTGACGTCACAAAAATCCTGTGAGATAGGCGAACCCGCTGCCCCCAGAAGGAAAAGTACAATAGCACGGCAGTTCGCCCCCGCTGACCAGTAGCCTACGACGTGGGCTAGTATTATATTATTTTCGTTGAAATCGGTTCTCGAAGAACTTTCAACAGACTCCGATCGAAGAAATTCTTTGGCTATAGAAAATTCATCCATCACGATTTGGTTTATGACGCTGGAAAACGGTCGCAATTTCCCGGCCGGCTTCGAAAATTTGTGAGATTTACGGCAGCAGACCTATCGGTTCCTGGGGATTTTAAAAAAAAAAGTATATCCTAACTGCAACTGCATCGTGTTGTTACAGATTCCTAGCGGACATCCACCGCAGCCCCATGTTCCGGTTCATGTACTCGGCGTCTCACAACAGAGCCACCCCCTACCTCATGGGCATCGGGTGCGCCATCATCATGCACCGCCTGCACACGAGCCAGTACCGCTTCTCGGCTGTGAGTCCTGCAAATGTGCACTGCACTGTTTGCAAAACTGTAAATGTTTCAGGACATCGAAGTCAGAACTTTCAATGTCACAATTGAGAATTTTGTATTCCCTTACTAAATGAGAACAATTTTGTCCGCGAGCGGGCAGCAGTTTTAAGCGCACCCCTCCAGACAATTTTGTCTCCAGATCTAGACGAGTAAAACTGCGTCCAGCTCACAGACACAATTGTTCCTTGGAATTTAAAGTGTTTTGACACTTAGAATGTTTCAAATAAATCTTAAAATTAAATACACACAACGATAACCTGCAGAGAGCGACATGGGCCGTGGAGGTGTTTTGCTGCGCGTGCATGCTGCCCGTCCTGCTCACCTCCGTCGTGTTCTACAACCCGGAGCACGCGTACGACGCCACCGAGTCCGCCTTCTACGCCGCCGTCACGCCCGTCATCTGGGCGACCGGCCTCATCGGGGGCTCCCTATCCTCTATGCTGGGTACCAAGTGTAAGTGCCTGCGAGAGCCAGGGTGGGCCAGCCCGAGTGGGCCATCACTGCCCCTTTTCGATGTACACCGATTTCAATCATGGCTGATTTTGCTTGATTTTTTCTCAAAAAAAAAAATTGATTTTTCTAAAAACAATATCGGTTCAAACCTTGATTTTTTGTTTTCTCTCAGAAAAAAAGTCGATAAACATTTACTGTGAACGTCCGAACCGTGTCCTGAACCTGTCAAACCACTCCACCCGCAGCCATTGTCAAGTTCACCACGACGCCGCGGCCCTTCCTCGTCCTGAGCAAGCTCACCTACTGCGTGTACCTGGTGCACTGGATCTACCAGATGGGGGCGACGGCCACACTCAGGGCGCCGTACCACCAGTCAGACTTCAAAACGGTACGTGTACACTCTCAGCTCTCAATACCCGAATCGTAGCCTCGAAGTCCCGAAGCTCCAGGGAGCCATAAATTATTCTCACATGTCTTCCAAGCATAGCAGCTTTACCACGAGCGTGGGGTGCTTCACGCATTCTAAGTATTCTATGCGTCGAACACGAGGGGGTTTTCACTTGCGTAATACCCTGTACACCTGATCAAGGTATTACGCGTAATGTAATACCGAAAAATAACAAAATATGCTCTAAAATGGTAAAATATTGGTGCAATGCGTATTTAATACTAGTGTAATACCGGCGTAATACCGCGTAATACACGTATTATGTAATACCATGTACACGAAAATCCCGAGTGAAAACCCCCTCGGTCGAACATGATGAGGGGTATGCTTGCAGAAAGCATGGGTCGCTTAAAACAACAAGAACTATCTAGAATATCCACTATGCATCAAAATACGCTTCAGCTGAGCACTCAGATTTAAGGGTGCAATATGTGCTGCGTGCGCGGCAAGGACAAACTGGCTGCGAAACTGGCTGCGAAACTGGCTGCACTACATGCCTGCTTTCTGTCGTTTCAGATTCAGGAGGGCACCAACGACATCCTCAACTCGTTTTTCCTCGCCTTCCTCATGTACTTGGCCGTCGAGGCCCCGACCCGCACCCTGTCCAAGCTCCTGTTCGCGGCCCGGAAGTAAGGTTCCCCTGTGAGAGGGCTTCCAAGACGTTGTAGGTCATTGGACCGATGACTCCTGACGGTAACGGCTCCCATTTTTTTCAGTGTATAGAATCTGGGTTTGGTATGCAATCTATAGCGCATTAAAATCCCCTAAAGTTCTTCGTGCGTCACAGAGGCTTCGTAGGCCACGAAGGACGTCGTCGTTATACGAAGAAAATTAAGTCTTCGTAGGGTCTTTCGTAAGATTCTTCATGGCACTGTAATCCCAAGTGTGATAAATCTTATACGTTAAGCAAATGATAAAAGCGCAAGTGTAATTAATGAAAAACACCTCAGCTGCACCTGAGGTGGGGTTTTATTACACCTGGAGTGATTACAAAGGATTCCTTTGCAGCCAAGGAAGGACTCCTTTTATAGTACGAAAAATGTCTACGAAACCTTCGTTTCCATCGTGCGAATTTCATAAGTGATTTTTACAACATCTTGTGTCCGTTCTGATCGGGCCTGGTCTGACGTTTGCAGGGGCGGGTCGCAGGGATACGCCATGACTAGGAGCTCCGAGCAGGGGGTAGTGCCCATACCGCCGCACGCCCACGGCCCCCGCGTCTCCGCCGACCCCAACGGCAACGTTGTCAAGACTGAAAGCAAGTAAGAAGCGATCTCATCACGCGGCGCCGTGCGGGGTAGGCAACACAGCGCACACCCGAGCACCCCGGGCAGTGAAGGTCCGACAGCACGACCACTTACTGGATTGGTAAAGAATTCATTGGAATTGTTTACACTCACTCTCACGTCGCGTGTTTTTATATTTCTGACGGCAATCTTGTATATATTAAGACTTTAGTACAAAGTATCAGGGTGACAGAGTTACCATAGTTAATTTTAAGTGAAAGAAATTGGAGGCCTTCCGCCGACACTTTGTTATGTAAACAATTGTGATAATGTATCCTTAAGTTAAGGAAGTGTAATGTGGTGTCGAAAAGAGTGAAAATACAAGCACTATGTGATTAACATCCGCCTTTAATGCCGCGTACAGCCTGCTAGCAATGCGTTCTGCCCCACGTACAGCCTCAAATACATGACGGTTGTTTTTAAGTTCTGAGTCACCTGGCCCGGCTACTTTCTCGCCGGGTGGTAGTCTCTTTTCCAAAACCACAAAACATACACTGTTCGGTTTAGCAAGTGCGCCGGACAAATAAGTGCACCGCCTAAATACACACGCTAATGTACCGGACGAATTCCAAGCACACGTTGATTCCGACGTTAATTGACATCGGACTCATAGAACACAGCACGCGAAGAACCGGTGAGGTCGGGCAGCCATTACCCAGGGCGGGCGTTCGGGGCGTGTGAACCCAACGAGGCGCAAACACAGATCACAGATGGAGGGAGACAGTCCAGTTATGGCCAGGTGTGGCCCGCCAGGGTGGCCTGATTGCGGTCACAGGCTAGCAGGTGTGCCGGCGGGCCGGGCCGCCCGTGGCTTATGTAGATACTCTGGGGCACGGAGAGGGACGGGGCATTTTCTTTGAGAGTCTCAAACCTGCCCGAGATGGTACGCGATATCAATGGAATGGGTGAGGGGCCATTCACATACCACGTGACCGATTTTGGGGGGGGGGGGGGGGTTAGCCACAGGTCACGCTCCTGTATTAAATACATGGGAAGTTTAGGTTAGCCAGGTCACGCGGGGGAAGGGGGGGGGTCAAAAAGTGGCCTATTTTAGGTCACGTGGTATGTGAATGGCCCCTGAAGGTGAGAGAGAGAGAGAGAGAGAGAGAGAGAGAGAGAGAGAGAGAGAGAGAGAGAGAGAGAGGGGGGGGGGGAATGCAGAGCTGAGGTGCTTAGAACCTGGGCGCGCCGTATTCGGCGACGGGGGGCGCGAGGCCGGCGGGGGGCTGCACCATGGCCAGGGTGTCGGGGGTGAACAGGATGGTGGAGGGCACGGCGGGGGTGGGGCCGCCGAACTGACTGTCCAGGAAGTTGGCCTTTTCGGTGGCGATGGCGGCAGCGATGTTTCCGACGGTTTGGACGGTCCGGACCACCTTGTTAGCCACTAAGCTGGCCACCTCGTTGACGGCGTTGACGTGGGCGCTCACCTTGCGGCCCACGTGGTCGATGATGCGGTGGCCGACAGCGCGGCCGGGGAACGGCACGACGGGGATCTGGTGGACGCCCGGGGCGACGCGCGAGACGTAGGCGCGGGGAGCAGGGGCGAAGGCGGGGGCGAAGGAGGGGGCGAAGGCGGGGGCGAAGGCGGGGGCAGGGGCGGGGGCGGGGGCGCTGTATGTGGATGACGAAGCGGCGGCATAAGCGGGTGGGCCGTAAGCCGCGGACAGGCCTTCGGCGGCGGCCAGGGCGGCGCAGCAGCTCACCACAACAATCGTCTGTAAGAATAATAAATTACAAATCGTCTGTAAGAATAATAAATTACAAGACTGTAGGAAATTGCAGGACAGTGCTGTACAAAAATGAGACCAATAAAAGCATCTACCTTAGTTCAAACTTCACTTTACCATTTGTTAACAGGTTTACATCCCCCCCCCCCCTAGTACGCTAATTCTCTATAACGGCGGCACTATGATCAATCGTGTACTTACTGCCCGAAGTACGGAACAAGGCACGGCCCGTTTTCGCGCCATCGCTACGTCTCAGAACGGGTGATTCCGTAGTTTTACCCCGGTTCACCCTATACAAACATATAGGGAACGCAGATATTACTCTATCTCGCTCCTTACATATTTTTTACAGTATATTTCATCGACATGAATCCTTGAGTTGCAATGGCGGGTACCCTGGCAAGCCATATTTGAAGAAAACAAACTTTAAATCGGATTTTTATGAATCCAAAGTGGGTCGTTGCTGACCGCAGTCGCTGAAAACAGCGACAAAAATGCCGCGCGTGGACGTTCCTTCCCTACTGGGGACGACGGAGCAAGAACACAAAGGTGAGCGTTACATTTCTCGGATTTTTGGCACTTTGGAGGTATCGATTTGGGTCGCGGCGGTAATTTCCGGAACTAGCCCTGGGCGATATATCGATATATCGATAAATATCGCGATATTTTTTGATATCGCGATAACAATATTGAAATTGTATCGGTATCGATATATCGTAATATCGATATATCGTAAATATCGTAAAAACCCCGATATTGGCAATAACGCGATATTAGCAATAACGCGATATTGGCAATAACGAGATATTGGCAATAACGCGATATTGGCAATAACGCGATATTGGCAATAACGCGATATTGACAATATCGCGATATTGACAATAACGCGATATTGACAATATCGCGATAGTGGAAATATCGAAATAAACGTGAGTGCATATATTGTTGATAATGCGATATCGGCAACAACGCGACATTGAAAGCATGGTGAATACCGCGGTGCGGTACCGGTACCAAACAACGTGACATCTCCGACATCAAATGTCGGGAGTATCGCGAAATCAAAATGAACTTGAACTCGAGACGAGACCGAGACCCGATACGGAGAAATGCGCCAGATTCTTCTCCCGTGTCGTTGCAGGTGGCTGGTGGCTTTGGTTTTGCCGCTGCTGTTGCTGCTGTTGCTTAGCACGGCACGCCCAGCCCTGCCATCCCCAGATAGTGATAGTGATACTCGTAGTGATTTGTCTTTTTCCTTTTCCATCCGTTAACTTACCTCCTATCTGCCTTGAGAACTTTCATAATTTATGTCTTCTACGCCAATAAATTAGTTGCAGTGCTTACAGTAAAGAGTGTGCTTTAGTAGGGGGACCGCTTTTGTTTCTACCAAAATCCGTTCCTACCCGCTGAAATCGTCAAATCGTGAAGTAATGCCGCCAATATTTTTGGAATTGTGTTCTACCAAAAGGATAATGTCGCGTGGATTCGCGGAATTATTCCGCTAATGTCGCGTGGAGTCGTGGAATTATTCCGCAAGCGCATTTCATTTTACGCGCAGCAAAAGAAATAATTACGGAAATGCTTCGCCAGACTCGGTGCTTTTGTGGGTTCTACCGAAGTGATAATGTCGCGTGGAGTCGCGAAATTATTCCACAAGCGCATCTCATTTTACGCGCAGCAAAAGAAATAATTACGGAAATGCTGCGCAGACACGGTTCTTATTATTTCCTACCGGAAGAATAATGTCGCGGTCACCGTTCGAGCGACAGTGGTGCACTCTTTCATGGTTTGGAACGTTAGTCCCTGTCTGACCGTAGTTCGTAAAATGCCGCTGGACGCGTCACCCAGTTCATCATTCGGGCCGCATGTCAGTGGCCCGCTGTGAGGCTACGGGAAAGTAGCGACGATTTTCTCATATCCGACAGCCGGCACAGGTATGTTGTCGTCTGCTGTCCACCCAACTCCGAAACTTGCACTATGAGAAATAAAGCGCCGACCACTTCTAGCCTCACAGAAGGGCTTCATGCTCGTAGCCTGACAGAAGGCCTGGGGCGGAGACACGCGGCAATTTGAAATCTACTCCGAAATAAAATGACATTATACCTTGCGCAGTTAGTGTCCACGAAAACCTCCGCGACATTATTCTCCCGGTAGAAAAAAATAAGAACTATGTCTGCGCAGCATTTCCGTAATTAGCTCTTTTGCTGCGCGTAGAATGAGATGCGCTTGTGGAATAATTTCGCGACTCCACGCGACATTATCACTTCGGTAGAACCCACAAAAGCACCGAGTCTGGCGAAGCATTTCCGTAATTATTTCTTTTGCTGCGCGTAAAATGAAATGCGCTTGCGGAATAATTCCGCGAATCCACGCGACATTAGCGGAATAATTCCGCGAATCCACGCGACAATATCACGTTGGTAGAACACAATTCCAAAAATATTGGCGGCATCACTTCACGATTTGACGATTTCAGCGGGTAGGAACGGATTTTGGTAGAAACAAAAGACTCACCCCCTTTAGTACATTAATATTTTAGGGAAAACGATGGAGAATTTTCTTACATATTCACGTGAAAACAGTGTTGAATTGTACACTATCACTGCTCTCAAGCAAAGGGGGAAAACTAAGGCTACTCTGAAACCAAGCAATAGTTTTCCCCCATTGCTGCAGAGCTGTGAAATTGTATAATTTAATTATAATCTGCCGTGATATTAAAATACGAGAGGGGTCGGGGTTGGAGCCAGAAAATTTACTCTATCATCCTTTCCTGATCATCCAATTGTCGCAAATATAAGCGTTTATGAGATTCTGCGATATTTTCTGACGATATCGTGAAATTCTACTGTTCACAATATCCCGATATTTTATCGTCAGAAATATCGCGATATTTTATCGCCAGAAATATCGCGATATTTTATCGTCAGAAATATCGCGATATTTTATCGTCAGAAATATCGCGATATTGCGATAATTTATTGCCAACGATAACACGATAAATATCGTCTCGGCGTCGCGATAGGAAATATCGATACCGGAACATATCGATAATCAAATCCTATCGTATCGCGATACCGAAATCCTAATATCGCCCAGGGCTATCCGGAACCCCGAGGCCATCGCTAACCCTGCCGATCAATCGTGAACCGTTCCATCCCTAACTCAAACAAGACCCCCACCCCCTCAAAAATTAAGGGCTGGTCGTCAGGGGCTGTTCACATATTACGTCACACTTACAGGGGGGATGGGGGTCCGTGTGAAGCGTGACAGCCCTGTCTTAAATGCATGGGAAGGTTAGGTTATCCCCGTGACAAAAGGGGGGGGGGGGTAAAAATATTGGCCAAAAAGCGTGACGCAATATGTGAACAGCCCCTAAGTGAGCTGAATTTCCTAATTTAGCGGCTTTGGTGACTCATAATGACACGCTGACTGCATTTCTGAAAACTTTCCCCGGACCTCTTATTAATTTTTTTCGACAATATCCCAGTGAAGAAGGGTGCAAAATTGGGCCACACTAATACCCCGGAGCGTTACAAAACAAACCTTCAAGTGAATTTTATCATCTTTGGATAAACAGTCGACCTTGTGCAATGTTTGACTAAGGTACGGAAGAACGCCAAGCCGCATCTGGGGCCATTCACATATTACGTAATCAAGATTTTGGGGTTTTTCGACCCCTCCCTCCCCCTTGTAATCAGGCGTAATCTTGGCCGAGGACCCCCCCCCCTCCCTCCCACCTAGTATTACGTAATCAAGAAAAAAATAATAAAAATGCAGGTTTAACAGAAAAAGTGGCAGTAAAACTGAATTTGCGCGGATACTTCTTAAACTCCGTTCACTCCGTGTTCGCCCTCTTTTGAGCCACGCTGCCAGGCACCTTGGGGTGCGCCAGCACGGGTAGGTGACGTCGCGCCGCACCGTTCGTCCCACCGCTCGACCAGTCACCAGCCCAGCCGCCAGCCTGAGCCGAATCGTGAGCATGAGCCGGCTGAGGGTGGCGGACGGCTACGGCGTTCAGACACCGCGTACTTACATCGAAGCGTTTAGGGTTGAACGTCAAAAGTCGCAGTTATTTGATTACGTAATCAGTGCCGCGTACCCCCCCCCCTCTCCTGAAATTTGCCGTAATCAAGAGCTCTGACTCCCCCCCCCCTAGTGATTACGTAATATGTGAATGGCCCCAAAACAATGAAAATTCGTGATTATGCGAACGAAGCGTAAGGTGGCGTAGTGTTTACAATTTACTTTGAATACCCATCACATGACTTCTAGTCGCCTGCTCTGCACTGTTACTCACCGCTCCGTACATGATGGGTGACGGTACTGGATGGTCTCCCGGTTCTCAACAGAATGATCAGTTTGGCATGCCGGACAAAGCTTTATAGAGAACGGCAGTTTCCGGTGCCGCCCGCGGCCCAAGGGCTGGATCGTGTGCATGTGTGCGTGTGCTCGCGCGTGTGCGTTTCGGACGATTCGGGAGACTCCACGGAGTAGGGGGGTAGGGGTGTACGGGTTAGGTGGTGGGGGCCGCACCCCACTCCACCCCGCTGATCCACCGTATCGTCGGAATGGAATCAGCGCGCGACATCGTGGTCTGGCGCGGCTTGTTTCGGCGGCACGCCGGCGGGCAATCCGCTGCCGCGCGCTCCGAGATGGGCTGCCCAGTCAGTGGCCGCCCCATCCGGAGCTCCGCTAGCGGGCCGCACCCGCCGGAACCGCCGGGATCAGCATCACCAGCGCCGCGCGCCGCGCGCTACGATGGTAGGCCACCGGCCGCGGCAGGCCGCTGCGACTTCGTTCCCACGAGAGCGGCAGGGCAGCGCGGCCCTGCCCTGCAGCCCCACGAGTGTCTTCGCCGCTTGGGGGGGGGGGGGGCGGGGGGAGTGCAAAATAAATAAAATTGAAATGAAATGCTGCAGCAGTATGACGTTTACAATTTTGTTCGAATTGTGGTCTGAACATATGTTTCAGAGGTCTATCCGATGCATTCTCAGACCTTTCGAAATAACTGAAAAACTCAGGCAAGAACTTTAGAAAGCACAGATTTTTAAAAACAAAAATCACAAAAACTAACTGTCATGTTCTGTCCACTGACCAATGCAGTACCTTTTGTCATCCCCAACTGACAAGAGTAGTTTCCCCCTTCCACGCTACACTAGCGCTCCCCCTAGTCCACCTGCGTGTGAATCTCAAACTATGTAATCAGTCTGCTCCCGAATTACATCCTGTGAAGACACCCAGCTCTACTTATTCAGCCTTAGGGGCCATTCACATACCACGTGACCGATTTGGGGGGAGGGGGGTCAGCCACAGGTCACGCTCCTATTTTAAATACATGGGAAGGTTAGGTTAGCCAGGTCACGCGGGGGCAGGGGGGTCAAAAAGTGGCCTATTTTAGGTCACGTGGTATGTGAATGGCCCCTTACCCCGAACACCACACTGGCGACGAGGATTTGTTCTTCTAATCGGGAAGGAGCAGACTCCTTCTATACTGTGGCGGGAGATATTAGGTCACATCGTGGGATTGCCTTCAATCATCAGCACTACTTCGTTTCCACCGGGTGCGCGCGGTTCGTGTCCTTCCCCGCCAGAAGGGGCTGTTCACATATTACGTCACACTTACAGGGGGAGGGGGTCCGTGTGAAGCGTGACAGCCCCATCTTAAATGCATGGGAAGGTTAGGTTATCCCCGTGACAATAGGGGGGGGGGGGGGTAAAAATATCGGCCAAACAGCGTGACGTAATATGTGAACAGCCCCGAATGTCCTCCGTACCCGCTCTTCGGTACGACTCCAAGCAGGTTCCGGAGTCATGAACATCCTTCTTTCGACGCATCAAGATGCACATCGCCTCCAAGGGAGCGATCCCCGACAGCCAGAAGAGGGGCATCCTCCTCGATGCGCTGGATGACACGACGCTCGACCGGCTCGAGCGGTGGCTGAAGCCCATCTCCGTGGACCATGCCACCTACGAGGCTGTCGTCGACTCGCTAGCCACGAACATGGCAAGCTGCTTGGACGGCAACTGCACTGTTATTTTTTGGGGTTTAAATTTCAACCCCATCGCAGAAAAGGGTTGAAAATGATCAACCCTTAAGGCCGAATTCTGAGAAATGGCTGACATTTCAACCGTAAGGGTACAAATTATATCCAAGGCTGAAAATTAGCAGTGCTAGGTCTAAAACCTCTGACTGATGGTTGAAATATCACATATCGAAGTTTTTTTTTTTTTTACATTTTAGCCATTTTGGTTCAAAATTAAACTTGAAGCAGTGGAATTTCAGCCCTTGGGGATGATAAAATGGAACTCCATTTGAAATTGTAATAAATTTCATCCGACTAGGTTGAATTTTAAACCTTACTATGGTAACACTTAGCCAGTGGTACGATACAAGAGGTCTGATGATCCCAGTTTCTCAACTGTCATGTAGCCGTGTGGTTAAAGGCACGGACCTGGGGGCGGGAGGTCCTGGGTTCGAGTCCCAGCTAAAGGGCTTTCATACACGTACTTAAATGATGTACGTAACTGAAACATTTCGTTTTTGTGCAGTTTTAACTTCAACCCACGAATTTCCATTCTTGACCCATCCATTGAGGTTTGGATCTCAACCCTCAGGCAGGGTTCAAAATAATTCAACCTCATTTTAGGGTTGAAGGCGTTCAACCCTTAGCGTCGAATTTACGTCACGCGGCTAAAGGTTGAAATTTCAAACCCCAAAAAATTACAGTGTGCCCAGTGGATCACGTTCACCACAAGACGTCAACAAGCGGGTGAGTCGGCCCTTGCCTTTGCTGAAACATTATCCGTGCTTGCTAGCTGCTACCTTTGGGATCAATGACCGGCATACCAGGGAGCCACTGGCTATGCACCAGTTCATTTCGGGTGTGGCTGATATCCTGTACTACAGGAGCGGCTCCTGGACATTGAAGGTTGCACGCTGTCCAGGGCCGTGGATGCCGCTTGTCAGCATGAGGCGACACGCTGGTCAGCCGCTGTCATGCGTGCCGACCAGGTCTGCCGTGTCGGTGCTGCACCAGCAAGAAAGAAATGCTTCTATTGTGCTGGGCTACACCTGGCCAGTGAATGTGTTGTGGACAGACGCAAGCTCGTCTGCTCCAAGTGCCGCAAGCCGGGCCACGCGGTCGAAGTCTGCAGACGGGACCTGAACAAGAAGAAGAACGGCCCTAAGAAGAAGCAGCAGAAGACCAAGCCGGAGCAGAAGACGCCCGATGGCGCGCATTTGGTTCTGGGCCCTGACCCTCCCCTCGCCAGTCCCAAGCCGCACGGGGCCGGGTCGGCGACGGCACACGCGTCGTGGCCAGCATGGCCAGCATGGCGCCGGACCGGTTCGTGGGTGCGACCCATACGGTTTGTTTTTCGTGGAGTCCGAGCTGGAGGCGTCGGCACTGGAAGCGCCGCTGCCGGACATGCTGACCATGGTAGTGAACAACATGCCATTGCGCTTCATTCTTGACAACGGCTGGGCGGAGGCGGTGCCTCAGGAGGCGCTTCCGTACAAGCAGAGGCAGCAGCAGCAGCTCTCTCTTTCCAACCAGGACAGGGTGGTGATGCCACAGGCACTTCAGCCTCAGGTCATAGATTTGATTCATGCCAGTCACCCAGGAATTGTTTGCAGCCTTGCTATTGGACGCGCTAGTGTGTGGTGGCCGCGCATGAACGCAGCAGACCTCGAGGCCGCCGTCAAGCTGTGCCAACCCTGCCAGCGCGCCGCCAAGCTGTCCCCGAAGCAGGACTTCAGTCCCTGGCCGGCAGCGACGCATCCATGGCAGCGAGTGCACCTGGATTATGCAGGCCCCTTCCTGGGCCACCAGTTCCTGATCGTGGTGGACTCCTTCACGAAGTGGCCCATCGTAAAGGTGATGTCAGGCTTGTCGTCTAAGGCACTGACTGCAGAGTTGCGCGGAATTTTCGCAGACCTTGGTCGGCCGGACATAACGGGGGTTCCTTCGTATCAGCAGAGACGCAAGAGTTCCTGCGCCGGAATGGTGTCCGGTTTCTCCATTCACCGCCGTGGCACCGAACGGGCTGGCCGAAAGGACCGTCGCCTCCTTCAAGGCAGGGATGGCTCGGTTCCTGGAGGGTGACGTGCACATGCGTGTCGCTCGTACGCTGTGGGCCATGCGTTCGAAGCCGTCCTCAGTAAGGTGCAGCGAAAAACCACAATTTTAGAAATTGATGTTGGCTCACCTTGGAAAATGTTCTACTAGTAGAGGTGATTAACGGTGCGAAAGAGTTTTTTTTTTCGACTTCATCTTCCGGGTCCAATAACGCCTTGAAAATCCGAAAAAACAGCAAAAACAGTGAAAGGCAGGCAACACGCCGTACACCGATAAGAGGGCTCTGGGTGGACGTCACGGTCACTAAAGGTAAGTTATAACAGCATACTACGCCCCAGAACCACCGGGAGCTGTTCGTGAGGTCAGTACTTAACTCTAAATAAGCGTAAAATAATGCGAAAATGGTCAGTTTTAGATATATCGTGGCTCGGAGCGCTGCATCGGTCTGATGAGTAATACCATTGGGCAAGGCAGGGCAGTTAGGAGGAAAGTCTCGCCCTGCTGTACATAATACATCACTCCTCCCCCGTATATCGCATTCCTGAAACAGCCTAAAAACGAGCAAAACTTATGAAATTCACTAGTTTCCCTGAGCTCTGTAAATGGAGGTCTAAGCGTCTTAAGGCGAGTAGTAGAAGCGGTACGCAGAAAAAAAAATGGCATTTCGTCCTCAGTGACGGGCAAGTCTCCGGCCCTCGCATGATGTTGGGCAGGGACTTCAATGAGCACCTGGCCGGACTGCACCCCAGGACGCTCGGCAGGCCGTCGCCGTCGGGAGCCCGCAACCCCTTCAGTGTCGGGCACACAGTTTACGCCCTCAAACACCACGGCAACGACCGGACTTCCTGGGTGGAGGGGCGAGTCTCGGCTGTTCGCGGAGCTCGCGCCTGCGAGGTCAAGCTGGACGACGGTGGGTGTTTTTCCAACATTCATGTTCACCATTTGCGCCACGTGCTGTTGCTACGGAGAAGAACACTGGAGCGCTGTACTAAGAATTTTTAAATACTTCAATGGTACAATGGAGAAAGGAACACAATTTTTAAGTGTGAAAAGGGTGTTATTGGGTTTTGTAATGCGTCTTTTGGTAATGAGTTGTAAGGTAGGAAATCTGTGTCTGGATATGTATTTGTTTTGTGTAAAGGTCCTATTAGGGAAGAGCAGAAAACAAGAAGTGACTGCCTTGTCAAGCTCTGAAGCAGAATACATGAGCATAACTTATGCAAGTCAAGAGGCTGTATTTTTGAGAGGATTCCTATTTGAACTATGTGATAGGTCAGTGTGTTGATGTACAATGACAATCTGAGTGCATTGAAATTGACAGAGCACCAAGGTTTTCATGCCAGAACAAAACATATAGATGTAGGATTCCATTACATAAGGGAATTGTGTAAGTTGGACAAAGCAACTTTATTACATATGTCTACGTATTTACAAAAGGCCTAAGTAAGCAGTCAAAGTCATTTGTCAGAGCAAAAGTTTAAAAAAAAATCAAAACAATAACACTGTCTGTTCCCCAATATGGTGGACAACCAAACTACGTATTGATTATTCTGCCCTTAAAAACTCTTTAAAAACTGATCATGTCACGACCATTTCGTAGGGTCAGGCAGCGCATACATCCTCCGCGCGGCCTGCAGAGACACCTCAGACCGCGTGAAGAAGTTAAAAAAAAAAAAACACGTTTCCTTCGTAAATGAAAACTAACTAAGAGCTGCCCAAATACAAGGTAGGAGTACACCAAACCACATCGGGGCGTAACAGGCTTCGCTCATCGCGAAATACCGTTCCGCGCCTGGCGCACCCTACCAGCCCCACCTTGACCTTCAGGTGGCAGTCGTTGGGTCCTGTTAGTCCCTGCGGGGCAAACATCACCTCTACGTTCTTGGTACTGGACTGAATGCGCTAAAGAGACGAATCTAAGGTTGGGGGGCAAAACCCCCCGTTTTCCGATTTTTTTTTTTAAAGGCGGAGGCTGATAAAATGCATCTTTTATGAACGATGTAGTAGATTTCAACATAAAGTTGACGTAGTTGACGAAAATTTCACGTCGAAATATTTTTACAGTGAAGGTATTCAGTGACGAGGTGCAGATAGTGTGTAAGCATGAAGGCTTTCAGGGGGGGGGGGGGGGAGGGGTTCGGGGGGAGGCAAGTTGTGCGTCACACAGCAAACGTAAACAAACCACCTAGTAGCTGAATCTCTTTTTCCTCATCCCAGCCGGCCGCGGCGTGGGGTGGCGTGGCGCACCGCAGGCGTGGCGTGGCATAGCACATTGCGGGCGATGTGGCGGCGTGTCGCAGAGATAAGCGTATACAAGCGTACTACTCATGGTGGCTACTGATATGTGCGGCCGGGTTCGGCTTTTGGCGTTCGAGAAGCGCAAATGCTACTTCAAGTATTAGCAGTTGTGTGCCACCGAGTCTAGAGCGCGGGTGGATCAGCGCTAGGATAACTCGCCGTCCTCTTCATGTGTGGAGGTTAGTTTCTGGTATAATGAAACTTAGCTTTGCCGCTTTTGCACTTCATGCCATTGGACTCCGATCCGCAGCCATGGCGGCGCTTCAAATTTTGAAGGCCGGCTTCCCGGGCAACAATTGTCGGACATGATTGTATAAAATAATTTTTGTAAACGCATTGTATTCTAATCATATACGGACCGTATACAAGTGTAAACGATATATGCCGTATATGCCGATCGGTCGGTGCCAGTACGAACTTGCCGGTCAACCTTGCAGCAAGGAAGTCTCGCCACAATACCCCTCACATGTGATGCTTGAGGCACGAATTGTATTCGTGGGGCAAGCTTATGGTATGGTATCCCTCAAGCATAATATGCGTGTGGGATTAGTGGTGTTTGAAGCATAAAAGCTGCTTTACTCAAAGCATATTATGCTTAAATCGTGCATTCACTTATCAGAGTACGCGGTGTCGACTAACGCGTCTGATTTCACCTGCATTCTAGAATGAAAACTTGAGGTGAAAAAATTTAATTGAAGAACCAATTTTGTGACACTTCAGGCCTACCAGTATTTCACGAAGTGTAATACAGTAGTAGCTTTTTATCCTCAGTACTCCAAAGGGTATTTTTACGCCTATTTTGCAGCGTTCAACATGCTCTGTGTGTACTCGGACGTCCCCCTGAAAAAATGGAGTGAGATACAGGTCTCTGAATGGTTAAGTAAAATCCTCATCAGCCATGGACTTAAAAGACGGCAGGTAAGCTACGCCACAATAGTTCATTGAGCACATTGTACATAGGCGCTATACAAGTCGGGCTACCCACACTCAGGCAATTTAGAGGGGGTGCTCGACTTGCTGGGGATGTAGCAAAGTCTAGACCTAGCTACCGAGGGGAGCAAGGGGGAACTTAAGTTTGCGTTTTTGAATGTAGGGCGGAAGCGCGCCCGGCGTTGTCCGAGCGGGTAGCCGTGCGACCTCGCACGCACGGCCTCCTCCCATAAAGTCTGGGCAGGAGCGAGAAAAGAAGTTAAAGGGATTGGGAACACCACTGCCAAATGAAATCTAATCAGAGTGCCGAATCAGCGAGGACGAATGGAAATTTTTTAAAAAGTATAATCAAAATTTAGAAAGGATGTAGAAGTGAGTTTGAATTGGAGTGGCAGCCATGAACCACAAAGGTGCACGATCTCATAGAAAAGCAAACGTTAATTGGAATTAGCAGATTTAGCGCAGAGCGTTAAATGGTACATTACTGGACTAGAACATACAAAAAAAAAAAAAAAAGGATTGAAAAGTTAGTACATTACAACTGTGACTGAGACCGTGCAGATTTGTGTTGTATCAGCGCGAATATCGGGACTCGGGTACGAATAAACAAACAATGAGCAATAGTTTATTCTCACAACGGTGGCAAACGGCGGAAAGAAAGAATTTAGGTGGAGTATGAAAGCGAAAAACGAGGGTGTGTAGGTGTCAGTAAATCTGTAGTTAATATGGAGCCGGGGGTTATTGGATGAGTGGGTGTGAGTGTCAAAGTGTGCGTGTCCGTTGTGAGAAGCGTCGTCCGAAGAGGAGTCCAAAAACGTAGTCCAGGGGATTGCAGGGGTCGAGGCCGAGGTCAGAGGCCGGCAGCGTAGGCGGACGTGGACGAGGAAAGTGTGTCCGAGTCCCCCGCGGCGCGGCCAGTGAGGGCTGGGACAGTGAGGAGGGCCGCGCAGGGCCGCGCGGCGGTGGGGCGAGCGCCGGCCAGGTAGGCCACCCCTCGCACGCGGCAGCGTGGCTGGGCGGCCGGGGCGGCATCCAGGGGCGCCGTCTGATGGTGGCCGACGGCGAGGCGGTGCAGGGCTGTCAGGGGCTGCCGCGGGCAGGCGTGAGGCCTCGGCCAGCGGCAGCAAAGCGGTGGAGGCCAGGTCCGCTCCCCTCGTGCCGGATCGGTGCCCCCCAGAACGAAGTCCCTGACGTCCGGGAGGTCGTCGGCGAGCCGTAGGCCAGGGCCGTGGACGCCGAATAGGGGGCCGGCTGGAACAGAGTGACCCAAAGAAAACCCGATCTGGGAAAGCAAGGAGGGGGAGGGGGTGGAATGTGGTGCCCTTAAGCCGAACTGGACTACTACCTAGGAGGACTTTGGAATCTGGAGACGAGAAACTGACAAGAATGTAACTGGACGGAGGCAGATAGAGTAAGAAAAAATAGAGATGTAACTAAATAAATGCAGAAAATGGAAACAGCGAACAGCCGGCTACATGGAACGAGAAACCAAGAGAATTGGCGGAGGGAGACGAGACGTAAGCAGGTGCGAAAGGGACCGTCAAGACCCACGGGGGAGTGGTGACCACCCTTGGCCCCGCGGTTCCCAGGGCCTCTGGGGCCGGACAGCAGATAAGGGAGAGAAGGTGTTGTTCCTGGTGGCTGGGTCGTGGATTATTGTGCGGGCGGTGGAGGCAGAGGCGGCTTTGGAGGTGGTCTTCTCCTCGGCGGCCAGGTCGTCGGGCACAGCACTGCCAGGATGGTCCAAGGGCCGACGATCTGCGTCGATCTGCCGACGTTGACGATACAGCAGTGCCAGGAGTCAGGGGCGTCGTCGGCGTGGTGTAGGTCTCCGATTCGCAGCCGTTTTCTGATCTCCAAGGACTTTGAATGTGCGGACACTAGTTGCGGTGGGCGGATAAGTCAGACGGACGGTGACCGTCGCGGAGGTGTTAGGTGGAAGCTCAACTTCGCCAGCCGGACACGCCAAGAATTGCCGGAAACAGCGCCGAGGAGGAAACTCGCAGCATTCTAGATCCTCTCCTAATAGGGCTCGACTCTGCTGGACGCGCTGCCATACAGATCGGGATCGAACCCCAATATGGACATGATTTTTATGGAGGAAAGGGTTGCCTAGGAGCAGAGGGACACGAAGACCAGGAACCACGAAGGGGAGAGGAGCCCCAGAGCCTGCCTGAACGACGATCTCAGCACAGCCCAGGACGCGGAGCGTGCGACCTCCCGCGGTGCGGAGTCCACAAGGAGCGCTCTCCAGCGAATACTCCGGGGCAATGAAGTGGAGCGCGTCAGATGACACCATGCAGGCTGCACAGTGAGAGTCCAGGACGGCCGTGACGGGGACATCCTTCCCGGCGGTGACCTCGAGGATGGCGACCTTGCGGGTGCCAGGTGGTAGCGGCGGCCCGCACTTGCTGCCACCCGTCGTTTCGATCGCCAGGGCGGTGGAGACGCACGGCGAGCTTGTGCTGACGGAGCGGTGGCAGGCGGTTGCCGCCGCCGCCGGGGCCACCAGCTGTGCAGCGTCAGGCATTCGGGCCGGAGTAGGCCATTGTGCCAGGCCAGCGGACTGCCGTGATGGGAGCGCACTGCCGGGGGCGACGACCGCGGAGGTGACCCCGCGGGCTCTGCTGGGCCGAAACCGGTGACCACGGGTGGGCGCTCCAAGGCGGAGGGAAGTACCACGAGGGCCGTGCTGGCGGGGGAGTGCCGTACCTCCAGGGAGAGGCGCACCAGGGTGGAGGGCACCACGGACTCACC
Source organism: Odontothrips loti (assembly GCA_038380765.1). Lineage (NCBI taxonomy): Eukaryota > Metazoa > Arthropoda > Insecta > Thysanoptera > Thripidae > Odontothrips > Odontothrips loti. Next base: position 6,201,066 of record CM076248.1, on the reverse strand, counting down.
GGAGTTGGCGGGCTCCATGCGAACGGCGGAGGAAAGCCCGGAAGGGCGGAGTAGCCAGGTGGGGGCTGCGGCTACGGATACCAGCACGGAGATGGAAAGCTGGCAGAAAAATAACTTGGACGATGTGGAGGGCCGGATGTTGGGCATGGGCTGGGTGGGCGCCCGGCGTGTCTGGGGCTGGTGCCACTCCCGTCGCGACGACTCGACCGAGACCTGGAGCGTCCGCGGGCCTCCCTGACCACCCGGTACTTGTTGCACAGATTCTGTACCCGGAGAAGAATTTGCAAACTCTCCACCAACGAGTACTCCCGCTCTGGTATGACTGGCCCAAGCGACCCGACAAACTCATTGCAGAGGCCACTGGAGAGTCCAGCTTCCGACAGAGTCTGTTTGACGCCATTCATCACATCCACCCCGAGAAACTGGCGGATCGGAGCTGACGAGTCCAAGATTTTGGAAAGATACCACAACAGGAACGAACACGCTGGGGAAAGGAGAAAAGAAAGGAGAGAAGCGCGATGAAAGAAAGAAAAAAGAATTTAAACTAGGATTTAAAAAAAAAATTGTTGATGAGAACAAAACAGAAAACGAGTCTTCAAAATGAAACGAAGGAAAACAAAAAAAAAAAACAAGTGACTGGCGACAAAATTTGCGCAAGCGAAGACGCACTCACCTCATAGTGCGAACAAGAAGACAGAGAGGAAAGAAAACTTGAGGCAAATAGCCGAGACGGACGCGGACGGCCGGGCTGGACCGCCCGCACACTAAAACCGAAGCTGAAATACTTGCACGCAGCTAGGAGCAGTGAAAGAGGAGCAGGCGCCGGTAGCAGCTCCGACGCGGACTGAGAACTAAAATCCGCTGGAACTGCTGGTGCCAGACAGCACTGCCCCGGCCACTACGGCAGTGCGAGAGAATCAAAAGAGCCAACACGAGAAGGAAGAAGGAAAATCTGCATGGCAGCGGACATTTGCGTATCCACCGGACGGGGGGAACAGACTGAGAACTGAAATCTGGCCGCGACCGGCTACGAGGCGCGCGCGCTAGCCCAACCTAACCACGACAGGAATAGTCAGCATCACCCTTCCACCTCTCAACACTACTTTCCCCATCACTCATATGAATATCTGAATCACTCTCAGATTCTGAAGAGGGAGCTGCAGACTTCTTTAGTTTTCTTTGCAGAGGGCACATTTTTCTTCTGTGGCTTTCTTCTTTTTGTCCCCTTTGTCCCTACATCATCAAAGAACTGCTGTAAACTTAAATTTTTACCCTCTGATTTTTTTAAAAGTTGAACCAAGTTTAAACATTTTCTCTAAGTTCTTTCTAACTCTTTCCTTATGCCTGTTCTCAATTTCTGTTTGTTTCTGCTTCTTGGCTTCTGCCTTTGACTGGATCTTATTCTTTTCAGTGGAGTCTGTTGCCACTCTACATTTTCCCTTTTCTCTTGGCTTTTTAGCCCGTCCCGACACGTTTCTTTAGAAACGGCAGGAGCCGAGGAGCTGGGCTTATAGTCTGATGCCGCATGTTTGTTCGGGCGGACGTGTGTTCGCCGACTTATCGATTATAGAAAAACTTCAAATTTTGAGGATCAACTCCTTTTTTTAACGTAGAATCACGTGCGGTGGCAACAATTTTCGATTTGTATTGCATTTTTGAGAAATGAAAATATTTCTTTTTTTTTTATGAGGTAAGGGTTGGCCGCCGCCGCAGAGGGAGATGCCGAAGGCTGGCCAAGCTGGCCAAGTCCCCCTGTCGAACCGAGGTGCCGGTGGAGCGCAGCGGAGGGACGGGCAAGCTTGTTTTAATCTCATGCGACGTGAGGCCGTACCCTATCTTAGAATTTTCTAAAATATAATTAGAAAGACGGTCCTCCAAATCTTTGGTGCAAACTTGGCGATGGCTGTAAGTTGGAGAGAGCTGAGCTGTTTTGAGGTGCTCCAGATCCTTGGTGTTTTTGATTTGCCTCTGGAGCGTGGCGCGGCTCAGTCCTTTTGCTTTTGCAGCTGACCTTACCTTACAGCCATCCCGTACCTGGAAATTAGGCTATAAGGGTAATTTTTTGCCAAAATAACACACAGTGATTTTTCCCCTTATGCCGTAGGCAATTGGTGCACTTGGAACATGTTTCTTCATAGCTCTATCAATGTTATATACAGGTATTGTTCGCCTGCAAAAAGCTCATCGAAACTTTTTGCGTTTTTGGTTATTGCTACCAACGGTTTCGAGATATCGCATTTAGCTCATGGGAGCCCATGGCTCATGGGTCCCCATGGCTCATGGCTCCCCACTCACAAGCTGTACGGCTTCCAGCATAGCCTGAGGGGAGTATTGCCCTTTCTGTGTTTTTCGTGGCTTTCTGCGAGGCATGATGGCACCTAAATGTCACAAAAAAGGTGAGAAAAAGTTGATAGCGAACATTGTTTGCGTCATTTACAGTGTCAGAACATGGGGCAGAAAGTATTTGGGTACATTTAGAATACATGTCATGCAAGAAATAGAAGCCAGAAACCTTTCATTACTATAACACAATATTTTTAGAGTGGCTCATGGGCCCAGTAAGAAATGGCTCATCGATCCCCAGCAGACCAAATAACTTTGGCGCGCTGCTGTCCGCAGGGAAAGAGGTTGGGGTAAAGGTTATGGTGTCAAATAAGAGTGATATGACACCAGAACGCCACAAAATTTAGAAACTCGGTGAAAATTAAATGTTCAATATCAAACGTCAAAGTCATTCCAAGAATTTAGAGGTCTGCCAAACTACTTCTGCCTCGTTCGTGCCGTTGTTGTTGATGCTGTAGTATACCGCCTTGCAGAAATCGTGAACCTACATCCACGAGAAACTTTTTGCGTTTTTGGTTATTGCTACCAACGGTTTCGAGATATCGTATTTGGCTCATGGGACCCCATGGCTCATGGGTCCCCATGGCTCATGGCTCCCCACTCTCCCTTAGCTTTACTGCATTTAAAATGATTTCGTGGGGAACGTAATTCACTAAGTTTCCCAGCAATTTTCAGTCACGTAGGCAATTGGTGCACTTGGAACATGTTCCTTCATAGCTCTATCAATGTTATATACAGGTATTGTTCGCCTGCAAACAGCTGCGTGGCCTGAGTGGGAAAGCACTTCCTACGCTAGATGAACACTACCTGCAAATGTTACTGCGGCCGACAGCGAAAAGGGGGCGAAACCCGTTGTCTGACCATCCGGATCTTGCCAGCGTCATCGTGAGGGAGATTGGCAACGTGATAGCAGGTAAGGTTGGGACCATCAGGAAATATGTAATGTGAATTTACTGCATTGAAAAAGCTTGCGAAGAGATTCTTCCTTTGCACAACAAAGTACTTTATGGTTCATACGTAAGTTCCAATTCAGAAATCGAAGTATACGAAATGTGATGCAGCTGGACTGTACCACCTCGTCTTCTCATGTTCCCGAGGCAAACACCCTGTCGCGCACCGCTACGCCTGGTGGTACTGGCGGCCGCAGGCCCGCATCGGGAGAGGCGGTACATTTGGTACAATCCCCCCCCCCCGCCCATGAGTAGGCAACCCGCGATTTGGATGCAAATCTATATAATCGCAATAGATGGAAGTGACAACTACTTTATCCCCTACAACTACTGTACCCGATACTCTACCACAGTACGGGAATGTAGATATGAGAGAGATATCCGAGGATAACTTCTGTTCACTTCTAGCGGGTCGTTCGAACAAACCAAATCCAACCCCATTGGGGTTCGCCGACATCCCCGTAAGAGACTGGAGCAACGATCATGTCTCCCAGTGGCTTCAGAACGTCCTTCAAGCACGACTTACTAACCAACAGGTAAGAAGCGAGTCATACTTCAGACGATTGACGAAGCCATGTACTGCGTACTCGATCGGAGGGAAATGCACACGGACTTGAGAGCTTGTATTGTTTATGGTCATTTGTTCCATAGGTCCAGTACATTGGCAGGCAGCTTCAGAACTTGTCTGGAAGAGCACTGCTCACGCTGGAAGTCTCCGACCTGCAGAACCTGTTGTGTCTCTCTGGCAGAACAAGCAGGGGAAACCCATTGAACAACCAACCAGATGTCCCCACTGTCATTTTGAGTGAACTTGACAAAGGTACGCGGGGTTCGTCGAAAGCCACATCACAAAGTCACATAGATTTCAGAGGCTAATTTGCGAAAGTGTTCTGCCCCTCCGCACGCCTTCCTTGGCCTGCGGGATTCTGCGAGTCATTATTAGACCTCGTAATGAACTTTGGCACCGGGTCTAAACATATGCCTACAGTGTCCCGCAGACAAGGTTGTCTGCTGTTGGTGGAGAAAACTAGTGATTCCATTTTGAGCCTTCAACGCGTCGAACCATTCTCACATGACAAGGGAGTGTTCCAAAGTGTAAATTAGTACTTTTCGTCATTCGCGGTAAATTCGATGGTCTTAAACGATGACGAGATAACGAGATGAGTAAAAAGAATTATCCTGGTTCAATTTTTACGCGATTGTTGAAGGTCTTCAACATAGATCAAAGTTTTTTTTTGTGTTTTTTTTTTTTTTTGGGGGGGGGATGTTGAAGCTGAACAATTCCGCGTCAAGTTTGGCAAACAGTTGGCATGAACATAACAGATTTCGATAAAATTTACAGGATGGATTCGAACGTACCAAACCAGCAGATGTCAACGGGTTTTAAGAAATTTTGAACCGTTTCGGAGATATGAGCGTTCGAAATGAAGTCAAACTCGCTCAAAATCTCTTAAAAGATGCCCCTGATCGTTTTTCTGCAGTGTTTCAGTGGAGCGCGGTTTTCGCAGCAGCTTTTAAATATATGAGAAAAAATACGATTCCACAAAGTGAAATCCTAGGAGGCCCGAAGTAGAGTCAGACGATATTGCCAAAATTTTGTAGATTTTGTAAATTTTGTAGTTTTACTGATGGTTTGAAGTGTCTTTCGAATGCGTATGTGACAAACAGGATCTGGAAGGAGAGGAGTAGAAGGAGTGAGAAGTGTGAAGAAGAAATATGAATGAATGATATTCGTTGAGAAAATATTGGATAAAGGTTGGAATGCTATCAAAAAGAAAAAGAACTGTATTTTTTGGGTAAGTTAAACAATTGTTAAGCGAAAAAGTTTGTCGGAAGAGACTTTAGAATTTCGTGGGCAGATTGGCAGTTGTAGTGTTCTAGGCTCTTTCCAGCGAGCAGCTGGCATTCTCACCACTGGCTACTCTGGCTGGTCCACAGTAGGAAACGTGGACCGCCAATTATCAGGTAGGAAAAGTAAGGCGCGGTGGTCCGCGGTGGGATGTGGACGAAGAGTGGTCCACACTTCCCTGTGTGGACCACGAGGCGAGAGGTCCACACTTCCTTGTGTGGACTTGGTCCACACTTGGCTTTGCAGTGTATCGAAGACCATCGAAATTACCGAGTCAGAAGAAAACTGCTAGTTTACACTGTTGTGGGACCTGACGTTTGTTAATACAAGTAGTCTATTCGCACAGCCCTATCTGAAGCAGCGGACCGCACCCGCGTGCCACGGGACGAACACCTGACGATGGCGCGAACCAGCCGCCGTCGGAAGCCGGGCGGTCGACCCCCGTCAGAACTGAGCGAGGCCGCCCTGGCCGAGAGACGGCGTTTGCGGCGCAGCGAGAGGACGACCGACGGCGAGCCGTATCGTAAGGGTCTGCTGTGGGAGTTCATGGTGGGCCTGCTGCGGGATCCACGCCACAACCCGTCTGTGGTGCGCTGGGTGGACAAGGACGAAGGGGTCTTCTTCATTACTGACAAGGTCGAGGCGGCACGCCTGTGGGGCGAACGCGGCCGCAACGACAAACTCATGACCTACGAAACGATGGCGAGGGCTTTCAGGTGCGGACAAGCTGATTGTCTCTTAGTGTTCTACAGTGCAGGCTTACTATAGCTGGTCTTTAACACCAGAACCTTATAACGACCGGAGGGCCTAAATTGGACCATGCCCCAATTTTTACAGTTTAAGCATTTTCATGCGTTTTTTTTCTGTTGCTTATGTTGCTTTATGAAGTACTCTTGTGTTTTAAAATGTCACATGACATTCCCAAACCCCTATCAAGCAGCAGGGTAGGCAACCCGCACTACACGCATGTATGTTGTTTTCTTCATTTTATTCGAATTTTCAGGGACTCAATAGAGGTTTCCAACGAGGCTCAGAAGCGGAAGCTGAAGAACAAAAACGCTCCCAGCACGGAAGCTCTGGAGAGCAAGTATGAAAAATTTGGATGCACGAGCGCGGCGCCAATTATGGTAGATTCACTCAAAACGCCATTCAGGTTTCTCATATTTGCCCTCAAGAGTTTCCGGTCTGAAAGTGTTTTTGTTCTTCTACTTCCGCTTCCAGGTCTCATTGGAAACCTCTATTGCTGACTATTTCGCGTCCGAAGTGGATGGGGAAGGGCAAAGGGAGGCAACCCGCAATACACAAACGTCATGGAATTCACTCATTCGTTGGGTATTCCACGTTTCCTTCGTCCGGACAGATGGGTAGACACCGTAAACGTAGACACCCTGCGCGCCCTCTCTGCGCCCGACTCGAGTGTGCGTGCCCCTGCGTGCCCGCTGTCGCATCATTCTTGCCAGGAGCGAACAGAACTCCGTTCTGCATTGCTGGTTGCGTACCGTCCGTATACTTGCACCTCCATGAACTCACACGTGACCACACACACATAACATGCATACACCCATCTGTTCCATATACTTGCAGGACAGTGTCCAGCATTAAAAAAACAAGTCCACCTGTCAAACCGAGGTGCTGGTGGAGCGCAGCAAGTCTCCCTAGAAGTGCCCTATAGCAGATGTATTTGTTACGATTAAAATCGTTAACCTGAGCCCGTCCCTGTGCGCGCCGCGGTGGTAATGGTGTGCGCGCGGTGGCCAACCCTATCCTCAAAAGACAAAAACAGACAAATTTTCATTAATCAAAAATGCAATACAAATCGAAAATTGTTGCCACCGTACGTGAATATAGATAACAAGACAGGCATGGAGAACGCTTAGCGTTCTAGGACAGACTCGTTCTTTGATTCTTGAGGGAAAATAAGGTTTATGAGATTTTCATAATTCAATTTTCTCAAATTTCCAAACATTTTTGCAATCAGTATTTGTTATTTTGTATCACATTTTAACAGGACTTAGCCTCTGATCTATTACTCCAAGCCCTGCAGAGTACGCGGAAAGTGATTGTTGACTGCGGGCGACGGATGGTCCCAAGACAAACTGCCACCGATCTGCGGTCTCTAAATACGAGTATTTTTTTGTTTTTGTTTTTCAGAAATCTAACATGTCATTTTCGAAACTAGATCAACGCCCAACCAAAACACCTCTAAAACAGAATCCCTCACATCTTAACTGGACTTAGCCGCTGATCTATAACTCCAAGCCCTGCAGAGTACGCGAAAAGTGATTGTTGACCGCGGGCGACGGATGGTCCCAAGACAAACTGCCACCGATCTGCGGTCTCTAAATACGAGTATTTTTAATTTTTGTTTTTCAGAAATCTAATATGTCATTTTCGAAACTAGATCAACGCCCAACCAAAACGCCCCCAAAACAGGATCCCTCCGTTACGCAGTTTTCGAGATGAATCGGGGTCTTAACTGACAGGGCGAGCGCAATACTCGTTCTTTTTTTGCTTCTACGTCATAGTCGTAGTAGAGGAAGCAAAGAACGAGTAAAAAATGGAGTTTATCCTGAAAATTTGAAGTTTTCCTAGGAACGATAAGTCGGCGTACACACGTCCGAACGAACGAACATGACGCATCAGACTATAAGCCCGGCTGCTGCCGTTTCTAAAGAAACGTGTCGGGACGGGCTAAAAAACGGCGTTTCGATGAGTCATAAGAACAACGTCCGTTCTCCGGCGCGCATCTCAACAACGTCCGGTCCGATCTCGAAGCGCGCATCAACAAAGTCCGATGTCTCATTCGCTCCTCCCCGCTCGCCTGAGGAGCGAATGAGACATCGGACTTTGTTAAAGCGCGCTTCGAGATCGGACGTTGTTGAGATGCGCGCGGGAGGACAGACGTTGTTCAGATGGGCGCCGGAGAACGGACGTTGTTTTTAGGACCCATCGGTTTATGCGGCAAAAAACAGCCAGGATCCAATTTGAGCCCTACGGTCGTCCGGTGTACACCGTTATAACTTCTGAGAAAAAAATCGCAGTGACGAATGCAGATATGTTAAGGAAGCAGTTTAAAAAAAAAAAAGTCAAAAAGCGTCGGCAACTAGAATTATTTTTTTTACGGGTGTGGCAGCATTTTGAATGCGGAAAAGACCCAAATTGGAGCCGTCGGGCCTTTTAGTGTTGAGAGACAAAAACAGTGGTGCCTTTGCTACGATTTTCTTCCCTTCTTTCGAGTCGAGCTATGTAACGTGACAGTGATTTTTCAGAGGTATCAAAGTTCTGTAAATTTGTTTCGACGATAACTACCCCTACCTGACAGAACGAGTGCTTGAAGGAATGCACAACTATATGAATTGCAATATTGCGTAAATATCGCGGTGCATCGCAGCAGGTTTCTCCTTACATATTTTCACAAATGCTGGATTAAGTGTGTTGAGGCCCACATAGATTGAGGTATTGCAAATGCAATGCACTTTAAATGTTTGCACCAACATGCACACATCAAATTTCTTTCCTTGCGTGATGCACCCGTCCGCAGGCGCGCTAGCTCGGAGCATAACAGTGGTCCAAAAGTTTCTGTAGTTGATCATAAAACCCCTCAAAAAAAAAAAAAAATGAACCTCCTCCGATCAAAGAATCAATGTTTCAGAAAAATTAACAAAATATTTACTAAGGTCAATTTGGCTAGGGTAGGGCCCATTACAGCTTACATTTCAAGGAAAACGCTGTAACTTTTACAGTGTTTGATATATCGGCGTTGTACGTGCAAAAATCAATCAAAATCAAAATTGACGTGAATTTCGGACAAAAACTCGCCGCCGTAAAAGTTACAGCGTTTTCCTAAAAAATTTGGTTGACACTTGACCTTCGAAAATATTTTGAAAATAGTTTTTACGGCCGGCGGCAGTTTGTAGGTGGAAGTGGCCGTACCAAGGAGCCTAACCTAACCTTACGGTGATCCTTACCAAGCCTTCCGACTCTCTGGAGCGGCCATAACGATAATTCTCCGCCCCATGTATTTCTTATGGGAAAAATAAAAATGGCGGAGCATGGCCGGATTTGATCGGAGGAGGTTAATTTTTTTGTTTGAGGGGTTTTATGACCGACTACAGAAACCTAGAGGGTAACGCGCCCTCTCCGAAAAAACGTGGGAATTTTGGACCACCTTAACGGAGCATATGCTACGGCAGGGCCGAGAGGCGGTGGCGGTGGGGCAGGCCTAGTCCGGCTCGCTAGACCCTAAACTCTGCTCCATCATATTTTGATGGTTAGGGGGTATTCTTGGCAACTCTTCTTGCGGCTGCATGTTGTATACATTCGAGCCTTCCCGCATGGATATCCCCTATCTTGTTCAACGCATGGGAAGCATTCAAGGCTCGCAGTATAAATAATTTGCTTGGCAGAAAAATGAGAATAATCCATACTTTCCGCGAGTATTTGAGCCTTGACTGGGGCTTTCAGAACTGCACCGCACCTCAGCACGTCCGCTGCGCGCTAGTGCGCCTGCAGACGAGAGGATCGGCAACCCAACGTACTGCGGTGTATGAGCTGAAACACCCAGTGCTATCGGAGTTGTACACTCCGTTCGTCATGTAATCTCATATTCGTGACCATAAATTGCCACATGTAACAAAGCAAACTGCAAGAAGACATACTTCTCTAGCAGTTTCAGCAAAAATACAGTATTTCAGGTCACCGCTAACTCGTCACATGACCTGTGCATATTAAGCCAGAGGATTATCGTAACGTGACGATAAATATTTTTGCAGTGTAGTGTTAGTCGTACTTATTTTTAGTTGTGATCTTGACATGTTTAATTGACTGTTTCAGGACTTACAAAGCGCAATACTTTGCTCAGTACCCGGGCAAGCTGTTCTTTAAGTTTGGAGCAAATGCCAAATGGAAAGATTAAAATGAGAAAATGCCAAATGAAGGACACGTCCGTTCGGTTTTGTACAATGTCGAATTCGATATCAGTGCGGCGATCGTTGTCTTTCGGCTCTACTGGAGTGACGCTAATAAGGCAAGTTAAGCCGAGACGTCCGTCCAGCTGCCATTATTATAATAAAAACAACGCGCCGCGGCCGAAATATTCGACTAACCTCTTTAACCGTCTTCCATAACACTGAGAATAAAGTCAATTTTGGAAGAAGCGTTGAAAAGCAGCATCTTGTGAATGCGCCTGCAGACGTCGACTCTTCTTCGTCATCCTAGTCACATGTGTTGCCTACCCAGCTGGGGCAAACCACTCCACCAGAGGGCGGAAACTTAGTGCTTTGTTCACTTTTATTGTTTTACAAGGCAAATGCTTCGTAAGTCTTTGAATTACAAAACTTGCCTGCACAAGTGCACAATTGTAACACAAGGCTACTTTTCCCGTAATAAAAATGCCTTTCTTTGTACCATACAAGACCTTATACACCTTAGTCAATTCCGTTACTGCTGTCACGCGTCACGTGAAGCGCCGAGAAAATGAATGGAATACCGAGCGCTGGCGTGAGTTAACTTGAGCCCCATTGTTCAAGACCAAATACTGAGAGTCAATACATCGAAATGCAGACGGCACCTACTCCTCGCAACACCACCCCTACCTTACCACCAGGGGTATGAACCCAGCCGTTTTGACACGAATTTCAAAAATTCATGTTCCTTACATCTCCCGCGGTGCTCAGGTTCATGGCATTCACAAATTTTTTTTTTTTCGATTTTTTCGATATGGGAAAAGGTTGAGCAGGGCGCCCGAATGGGCCCTTACTGCCCCTTGCGGCAGCAGGAATCAATGTTTCAGAAAAATTAAAAAAATAATTTCTAAGGTCAATTTGGGAAGGGTAGGGCCCATTACAGCTTACATTTCAAGGAAAGCGCTGTAACTTTTACGGTTGTTGAGATACCGGCGTTGTACGTGCTAAAAATCAAGTGAAATCAGATTGACACGAATTTTTGACTAAAAATCGCCGATACCTCAAAAACCCGTTAAAGTTACAGCGTTTTCCTTAGAATTTTAGTTCGTTGAGAATTTACTTTGACAATTTACCTTAGAAAATATTTTGAAAATTTTCCTGAAGCATTGATTTTTACTGTCGCAAGGGGCATTTAGGCCCCATTTGGGTGCCCTGCGCGACCTTTTCCTATGATCGAAAAAAAATATAAATAGAAAATAGCATCAACCGGAGCATCGAGTGAGACGTAAGGAACATGACTATTTGATAGTCTTGTCAAAACGACTCGGTCTACCGGTCTTCAACAATGGTGTTCAAGTTTTTAACTCCAGACACTACAGAATTTTTGCTTTAAATAATTTGCGGCACGACGAGCTTTTGAGAATTAATAGAGCTCTGTATTGAGAATAACATATGTGAGTTTCATTTTTTTTTCATCGGTGGGTTTTTGCACGTTTTTTCTCATGTCTCTTCTAAAGCTCTTAAAACTTCTCTCGCCCAAATTGTCGTAGAATACTCCGGTTGGTTCTCTGGATGCGCAAAGACATAAGGATTCAGAACCAGATTCAGAATATGTGCGGTGTTAAAAAAAACTATCAGACAGGTATTGTAGTGTTCATCCGCGCGCCTTGTCTAAAGCGCTGGCCTGTGATTGGTCTCTACTCCATGAGGTAGGAAATTACTCCGCGCTCGGTGTTACCTCCGGCCTGGTGCCGCCTGAACGAGCGCCCTCTGTCTCGGGTCCCCGACCTGTACGGTTGTCCATGTACTGTGTTCGTTGGCAATGAACTACCGGTGTATAACTTGAGTGTGTCTACCATCTACCACCAAAGCCCAAGTCAAGAAACACTACAGGTATTTTTCGAAACACTTTCTAAAAACTTCAAATGAGACCCATTTATTTTTTGTTTAAAGTAGTTTTTTTTTAATATCTTGAAAACAAGCAGGAAATCGACAAAAAAAAAGCCCTTTGACATGAGATTTATAAGTAGGAGTAAGTAATGGCAATCACTTTGTTTGCGCACAGAATGTGGAGGATCTGCGCGTCAGACGTCAGACAAACCACTATGGTCCCGAGGACCGGGACAACAAGAGCATTTGTGCTTATGCTTACACATCATACGAACAGTAGCACTTGATTTAGAAAATCCCTCGTAGGATGCCTGAGAAGGGAGAGGAGAGAGGCCACTGGGTAGGTAAGTTATTCCGCATATACAACCTGGTCATTCACCTGGTCTGAAAGTGTATTGCTACTAGACATACCTGCAATGCAGTGACAGTATCCAACAAGTGCGGCTCTAAGCCAGTCAGCATTATCCCTGGTGCAGCATGCAATCTCACCGACCAAGAACCCAAGAACAAGCTCCCAGTTTTCTGGTATTCGTTGCATGCCTCTAATGAGTCACATGTGACCAGCGCCTAACTCATCCAAAAACTCAGTCAATTTCTGAAACAGACGAGGCAAAACACATTCATTACATCAATGGGATAAGAGCAAACTGTCAAATACTACATAATTTTGGAAATGCATCATTTTATAACGGCAGCAACCAAATTTTCACGTGTCACGAACTTCAAGTGTTTGCTCAAACAGTTAACCGTCGAAGACATTCAGAGCCTGCATATTATAATTACCTCCTCCACATCACCCAGGTTCAGCAGTCCAGTCTCAATCTTACATGTGCACGGCCAAGGGAACTTGCTTCTTTGATCGTGCTTCCTCCGTTCTGCGTTTAGTAATGAGGCAAGTGAAACAAGAAGAATAACGAACTGAGCAGAACTGGTTTCCACACTACACAATCTGTAGGTTAAAGGTGAGTTTAGAGTTGACGCGTGACGCTTGACTCTGACGCCCAATGCGACCTGGATTCTTCTACTTTTTAAACAAAATCGAATCCGAAATGAAAGAATCCATGGAGCACACGGCTTCAGTGCGTCAGCGTCATGAGTCAAGTGTCGACTCTAAACCGACCTTAAGACTGTTTACGTAGCAGCGTCGCCAGCAGGAGGTGGCAATGTGTTGCCAACCTACGCGTGACATTATTATTAATAAATATATTGGTTATGTTTCATCTGACGGACGACTTGAATAATAACAACATAATGGGTACATTTTAATTTTTTCAAGGAAGGTAACTTTATTTCTCTGGAGATTTACGACACTGATCTGCAATACCTATCAAAGTCCTGGAGCTGGCAGAAAGGTGCTCCATGTCGAAGGTTTGTTGGTTAGGGTAGGGTTTCATGACGGGACGGGACGATTGGAATTTCCCAGCTAGTGACAGCGCAACGTAAGTCCCAACGTCAACGACCTCATGACAACCGTTACAACGTTGTCGCGTCTGTTCTGAAACGCCGTGGCACTTGTGGAGAGCAAGGTTGTTCACGTTACTTTTTAAATGCAATGCGTTATAGTTACCGCTACTCGCTGAGCACAGTAACGTGAGCACGTTACTCGTTACACCTCAGGAAAATGTAAATCCGTTATTGAACGATGTGACGGCGTTACATCGTTACTGAAAAAAACCAAAACAATGAAAACGTAGTCGAAAGAAAAAAAGCAATTCTAGCAATTGATTTTAACACATTGTATTTATTTTTAAAACAATCATTGAAAGCACAACTACTTATTGTTCTGAGAGGTCAGTGAGATTACCAAAATCATAACCAGATAGCTGAAACACTGCAAATCAATGAGAAACCTCCAGTGCTCAATTTAGGAGACATGGAAATGCGATGCTCTTTTTGAGCGACATTCGAACGAATCGCTCCATGGTGCGACAGTTGCCATGGTAAAGGCGCGACGCCTTTTGGGGCGCAAACTTTAAGTATAGCTCTTTAAAAGAGACAATTTTATATGCGTTGGAGACAACATAACCAAATGTCCCTCATCCCAAGAGCATCGGACGTTGATCTACGGTTTGCAGTGAAATCTTAGCCCTCACAATGGAAAATTCGGCTCTAAAAGCGTCTATCCGTATAGCTAGCTCGATAGCTAGTAACGAGTAACGGCGTAACCTCGTTACTGCTTGTCAGTAACTTCGACTCGTTATCGTTACAGCACACAGCAAAATGTAACTCGTTATCGTTACTATTACACCAACGATAACGGTTACTGTAACGCCGAACGTTACAGTACCGTTAACAACCCTGGTGGAATGGCGCCATGCGCTTCTTCAGCCACCCGCCTGTTTTCGGTAAGCACATCCAAACGTGAAATTATGGCATCTTGACTCTTTCGAGCTATGTGCAAGCCCTCTGTTTTTCTTGTGCAGGTTTTCTTGTTGTGGAGTAAGTCTAGCGCGAGGCAGAGAGAGGCTACGAGGAAGATATGTCTGGGGTGAGAAAAATGTCAACTAATTACTAACACACTACCATTATATTTGCCGCCCAATTAATTTCATTCCATTCTTGTCCAGATATAGGCCAAAAGGTTTGAGAAACTTGTCACCGAGACTTTCAGTTTTGGCGTAAGGGGCAACATTATTTTTTTAAATATTTTTGTGTCCGAACTTGGGTGAAACTATAAGGTCACTTTGTGCCTAAAACTGTCGAAGAACCAATAAAACTGCACGAAGATAGGACCACGGAGGCAGATGATGTTATGATCCCAATGATCCCACTATTGGTGACAACAGAAACAAAAGTTCTGTGGCTACAATCTACTATTAATTAATCATATGTGGTATGATTAAATCCTGACGCCGTTGTCTCTCTCGGTTTGGTCAGTATAGAGCAGCATATCATTAACCATCGGTCTGTACACCTCCCAATGCGCCGTCTTGCCAGCCAGAAAGTCCATGTGGTTGAAGGCCGGGTTCTTGGCATAGTGCACTCGCACGACGTTCCGGAACTGGGATCTCAAAAAGTCCGTATCCTGAAAGAAGTAGTGGATGCAAAATATTAACAATGAGGGCATGAACCATAGTCTTTCGCTAGTTGATAGCCTGTGGTAGCCTCAGAGAACGATGGCGCGGAAACCCGCAACACGAAGAGAGAAAAGCTCACCCCAGGTGTGCAGAGGATGTCGTTATGTGACAGGTACATGAAGATCGGGGTTTCGATCATCGAAAGTTCGTACTCAGGCGGCACCTCTGAACCGTAGACCTCTTTGTTTCTGACGATGCCATGGTCATACTGGCGAAACCCGGTCACTGCAGAGACGGAAAGCTCTAGATTGTACCGCTACAATTTTGTGGCCGTCATTCTGTGATTATTCTTACATCAGAATGATGTAGTACGTACAAAATGTTACTAGATTTAAAACAGGGCCGTAGCCAGACTTGGGTTTCGGAGGAGGATATGTCGCGCTAATTGCCTACATTCAGGCGTTATGCGGGTTGCCTACCGCGGTCGCCGGTTCCGGGGAGTAACCTGGGGTAACCCCCCCCCCCCCCTCCCCGGCTACGGCCCTGATTTAATGTATGAACGATTTCACAAAACACTATGTACTACGTAGAATATTGTACAAAAGTCTCTGAGGGTACAAAACGGATTGTGCACAAATGATTTTTATTTGCTGTGTACTGCGTTCAAATTTGCACGTATTATGGTTTTATTTTAAAAAAATACTATTACACTTCGTGAAATACTGGTAGGCCCGGAGTGTCACAAAACTGGATTTAGTACAATTTTCATATTTATTAATTTTTTGTAATTCAGAATTTTGTGATTAGCTGTCAGTTAATTTTTATTTACAAAGGGAACGTAGGTGATTTTAAGTATTTTTTTTTTTTTTTTTTTTTTTTGAAATTGTGTTTTCTCTGCTTTCAGGTGAGAATTAAACTGGATGGGTGGCGCGTTGGCAGACACCGTGGTATACGGGGTATGCCAAATAGTCGTAGGGTACAGCGGCTGAAGAAACTATGTAAAACGGGAAATGTGAGGGGAATTGCGGCGAGACTTAATTGTCGCAAGGTTGGTGGTTGGTCGCGGCCCCCTAGTTCTCACTGGCATCGACCGGTGGGCACATCGACAATGCTCCGCTCTGACGGTTGTGCCTCTTGTGCACACTCTAGGGTCCGAAGCGGTCCCGACTCTTGAGTTGCCTCCCTTTTAACCAAGGGTTCGACTCGGCTCGGCACATCAACAATAAGGGCTGTTTCACAAGAAAGGGAGAGGTCCGATTTTTAGCGTGGCAGGAGAAGGATGGATGATACTGACGCAGCCAGTTCACGAGCCGAGCGCGCTAGCTATGTCTTTTTCTTTTGCTATTGGATGGAGCAAGAAAGCTAAATTTGAACTCGATTTTGACACTGTCTGCTGCATTTCTGGAGTGTAAAATGACGTCCGACGCTCTCGCATGGGTTACTATACAAAAGTCAGGAAGGTCTGAAAAACTTCTCACAGAGACTTTCGGTTTTGGCGTAAGGGGCACCACTGTTCTTTGTCTAGTGGGGCACCATAGGAAAGTTTTTTTAAAAAAAGTCCAATCTTGAGTGAAACTATAAGGTCACTCCGTGCCTAAAAAAAGGTCCGATCTTCAGTGAAACTATAAGGTCACTCCGAGCCTAAAAACATCAAGGTGTTGTAAAGGGACAGTCTTGCGTTGCTTGCTGTTTAGTCCGAGACTTACTGTTAGGGTTTGCGTTCTGAACGTAATGAAAGATCTCGCGAAACGACCCGCCGCCGGGAAGAACATCGTAAAAGAACGGTAGGCTCTGGAAAACAAAGCAGCGGGTAACAGACTCGAAGATTTGCATCTATCTGCATCTTGAATCAAATGTAGTGCCAATCGGGGTGATGTTTGCGTCAAGCAATCAGCGACGATATGCAGCACCCCGACCTCCCCGCTAGCATACGCACAGTGTAGTCCGCGTCTGGGTTGAAGCCTACGATGCCGGCGGTGACTGCGTTCCGCTCGCTAGGTGGGATCCTCGCGAACATCCTCTTCGAGAGCCGGCGAGCGGAGAGGTACATGGGCCGCATCGTGTGGTAAAGGCGCAGCTCCTCGACCGTGCTCTGCCAATGGTCACGGGAAGAAGCACAGAAAGGAGTAGGGATGACACAAGAACATAGAGGCTCCAGTTACGAGAACTTCCGGTCCACTCATAAAATCGGTACTAAACTGAACGCAATTTGTTCATACTAAAAATACTTAATCAAATATCTCAGTGTCAACGCCAATTAGAATTGAGACCAAAGGTCGGTCCTCTAGTCGCAAAATGGCGAAATAAACAGAAGATGGGCGACTGGTTTTCTATTACGTTCCTGGGAGCGTCCCCACCTGGGTAATGTTGTTCGTGGCGAAGAGCATGTTGACAACGGGGCTGCGGTGGAAGCGCAGCGGGCCAGCGGGCGCCATGAGGTAGGCAGCGCGGACTTTGGCCTGGTACTCGGGCCTCGTTGCCGCCATGGTCATGAATGAAGTGCTGCCCATTGAGTGTCCGACGTACAACAGCGCCGGGAAGCCCGTCCGCTGCAGCACGTAGTCGATGGCCGCCGGGTTGTCATAGGCGCCGTGCTCGTGGAAGCTGAGGAAAGGTCGGGGAGGTGATCCAGAGTAGGCTAGTGAGGCTGCCAGTAAATAAGACCGCCTCGAGGAATACAAGTACCAAAACCGACTAAAACCTACGTAGTATTTCTATCATTCAAACCTAGACTGTCTTGTTTCAAGCTGTTCGCCTACAGGGTCTTGGCTTCAAAATCTCAAGCTGTTAACACTTTGTAGATACGGCCAACCACGATACGGCCATACATCGGCCACTTCGGGACAGGCGCGGATTGGGGCGCGGGGGGGGGGGGGGGGGGCAACTGCCCTTTTGCCTCCCCCCTCGGCGCAATGTGGGCAACCGGCATTACTTTTCCGCCTGTAAGTAGGCAAAAAGCAGGACATTGCCCCCCCCTCAAGCCGCTCCCCCGCCACTGCTTCGGGACACGACCTTTTACGCAGCCAGATTGAAAGAAGGTAATTTTCAACGATCGACTTTACAGAGAATTTTGAATTTTTTTTTATCACTATCGTCAGTTTACATTATGCCCTCAAGCTTAGTTCAAGTTCAGTGTTAAAGATGAAAAGTTTGGTTTTATAGGCTAGAAGTTTCGGCAGCATTGATTCATTAGGGTGGGCAAAATTTCACGCTTTTCAGAAAGTTAGTCGGGGGGTAAGGTGAATCGATTCTTTAGTGTCAAAAAGGCATCCCCTAAAAATTTCGAGCCTGATCAGACAACTATTAGGGGTGCCCCAAAGCCAGGAAAGTCAAAAACTTCGCAAATTTTCAAGTTCTGTGACAATTGTAAGGTAGGGGCGGTCGTCGAGCACCTATTTGCGAAACCCGGTCGGCGCGTAAACTTTTTCCCGGCCATTTTTAATGTAGTTTCAGAATTTTCCGAGGTCATCTGGAGCCCCCGCCACGGGCCCTATTATGTAAAAAGCCCCTCTACAGGGCGAAAAATACATTTTCTCAAAAAATTTAGAAAAATTTCCAAAGTCAATTCGATTAAAGTAGCACCCAAAAGGGGTGCATGCAGATTAGAGTGGGCCGAAAAAAACACTTTTTTCGAAATCGCAAACGTAATAGTGCGGAAAAGTTGCCTCATGGCATCAGTATCTCGGAACAATTTTTTTTTTTTTTGGTCAACATCTTCCGTCGCCGCATCGCGTTCGAAAATTCGAACAAAATCGATGGTTTTCCCAAAAATTCTTAAAAATGAGTCGTGCGTTCAAATTTGGTTCTTATCAATTAAATGGGCTTATCTTATCGTGTTTTATCGATTTTGGGTGTTTGGTGCTCCCCTTACCTAACCTGGTCACACGTTATCCCTAAAACGACCCAAATTCCAAAGTTTCATGAAGAAGTGAAATGCATGTGCAGCTCTTGGCTCACGTCGAAAACTCGACGCGACTCAGAACTCACCACGTAGGCGAGGTGAAAAAATTGTTCCTGTTCGAAATTCAGAATTTTTGAACCTTTTTCAGGCGGTTCAGTGGTTTGACTGTGTGCTTTAAGAGTGGCGACGGTTTAAATTATCGGCAACAATATCGTCACCTACCCCTGAAGTTTGGAAAAAACTTGGAGACTTGAGGCATATAGAGGCGAGATGACAAAATTTTTCCCGTTCGATATTTGAACTTTTTGTACTATTTTATGGCGGTTCAGTGGTCTGACCATAGGCTCTGAGAATGGCGATGGTTTAAATAGTCAGCAACAATTTTGTCACCTACCCCTGAAGTTTGGAAACGGCTTGGTCAGCAAGGCTCTCTTCGCTCAAAGTGGCATATTCAGGCGAGGTGACAAAATTGTTTCCGTTCGAAATGTGGCCTTTTTGAACCGTTTTCTGGCCGTTCAGTGGTCTGACCACAGGCTCTGAGAGTGGCGGCAGCAATTTTGTCACCTATCCATGAAGTGTCCATGTTTTTTCCGAACTTCAGGGGTAGGTGACAAAATTGTTGCCGACTAGTTAAACCATCGCCGCTCTCAGAGCCTGTAGTAAAACCACTGAACCGCCAGCAAATGGTTCATAAAGTCCAAATTTCGAACGAGAACAATTTTGTCACCTCGCCTTGCAGATTCAGTTCCTGCCGGACTACCCGACCCCAAGGGCAGCTTCTGGCAAAGAGCGAGTCTTTTCACAGATTTTCAGGCAGCCGGCTCCGAAATTTAAAAAAATATTCGGGAAAACACTTTACAACTTTGCCTCAAATTTGCTACAATATAAAAAAATTGTAACAGTTTTGCATTCGATTTTTCGACCTTAAAAAAAATTAGTAGGGAAATTTGACGTTATCGTTCACGGCTATCTAAAGACGCGTTTCATGAGGTTCTGATCACGAAAATCTGTTTCTCCGGACAAGCTGAAAAATGAGATGAAACTCGCGGCGTTCAACAATATGTGCAGGTCACAGCAATTCCATCACCAGTGGCACTGTGACAATTACCGCACTCATCGTAATGGCGCACAAAATGTAAACAGCGATAGAAGTTTTGCATTCTACGCAATTTAATAACTAAAATAGTACCTGAACTTCCACATCTCCTCGTCGTTGACTGCGTACTTCTTATGTTGCTGCGAGAAGTGCGTTCCCCTGAAGTTGACCATCCACACGTCGAAGCCGGCGTCATGCAGCATCGTAGCTTGAGCAGAAATCGACAATCAATAAACTGTCCCGTCCCTCTGTCAAACCTTTCGCACCAGTCGCGCCGCACGTAACTAGCCGCATCGGTTCGAGCAGGGAATTAGCAAGCTTGGCCTGCCGGCGTAGTTTTTGGTCACTCGAAATCCTACGAAGCATTCATTTTCTTCTTCGTTGGATTTTACATGAGAGGGGTCTGCGGTTCCCCACCTCAAGTCATTCTGGGAGTGGCCCCCGGTACATGAATATGTGACGATTGCCCGTCCTACACTGTCAAAAAAGAATGCTTGTTTCAAGCATATTTTATGTGCTTGGTTGATTTATATAAATAATCAAACAGCCGTTTTCAGGCCACATGGTTGAATCAAGCATGAACACGGATGCTTGATCCTAAAAAGTCCACCAAGCACAGAAAATATGCTTGAAACAAGCTTTCTTTTTTTTAGATAGTGTATCACTACTATTAAGGATAGGACCGTGACCATAGGCTACCCCCCCCCCCTCCCGACTTTGGATGCCTCTTGATCCGAAAACCCGCTGAAAGATTTCCCCCATACTGACCCTCCTGAGAGTACCTACGGAGAGCTTTCCCCTTGCCAAGCAGCACGAATGAGGGCGACGACGTCTGCAGGCCGTGGGCAACATAGACGGGCTGGCGTCCCGGGTTAGGGATGCGGTCCAGCCGGAGTCGGAAGCCGTCTTCCGTGTCCACGTAGTGACCCTCCGTAGGGTACCCGAGCGCTCCCATCAGGTCCGACTGTCGGAACGAACACACACACAACCATAACTGAGGGGTACTCAACTCAAGGGTTGCACTTGGTTCTGCGCATGTTCCGAGCTACCACCTACAGCAAGCGGTGGGCAACCGACCCTTAGAAATATATGCCATATATTTTCTGTATTATCGCGTTGAGGGTATCTATTCTCTTCCTTGGCGAAATAAACTTTCGGTGGTTACCAAACTAAATGCTAAAGATTTCGTACTGAGAAAAGGCAACGATCCAGATCGAGCGGACACTGCTTCAAATTGGAATACAAAATGTTATTACAAAGGAGTACCGATACACTCTCCATAAGACAATGGGCCGTTATCGATCGCAAACGGTTTGCAATATATTGTATTACAACTCTTTTGCGATTCATGTTAATTTTGCAATACTGGGCTCTTACATCCTAGGGAGTGTATCACTATTTCTTCACTGTTCCTCGCCATTCACAGGACAGTCCGCACCACTGAACTCCTATTGTATCAGCGGTGGCGGGCACAACTTTGAGCTGTACCGCAGCGAGAGGGAGGTGTGCGGGAGACGACGATTTATACGGCATGGATTCGCATCTCTCTCTCTCTCTCTCTCTCTCTCTCTCTCTTTCTCTCGCGCTGAGTACGGAAACCGGCAAAACTACCTGAGGTCAGCGTCGTATCCTTGACATGGTACGCGTGGAGAGGTTCCAGCGGCTCTAGTGCGGTTTACTGTGTGGCGCGAAGAGTGCCGTTGCAAAACACGAGATTTTTTGGCAAGCGTAGCGACACTCGTCGTGTGTCCGTCCATTTATCTGAGTTTTGAGAAACACTACGCACCAGATTAGGTTCATCTTCTAGATTAGGAATCGAACACTACGAGCCATTTTTCCGATAAGTGGACTTTGAAATATGATGTAATGATTCAATTTCAAAGCCGCACAAATGATACCACTGCGCGGCTCAGCTGGGCTTGGCTCAGCTCGGCACGGCGAGGCGTCTCGGCTCTGTGTCGCTGCGACCACGTTTTAGCAGATAATACCTCAAAACACTGACATTGAAGCTCAAAAATAAACACAACTAACACTAAAGCTAAATTAAAATTTGAGGTGTCAGAAAGCTTTTACTCCCGATAAGAACGCAGAAAAGATGTAGCGAGTGCGGCAAACTAATTGGCTGAGCTACCTTTAAATCTTCATCAAGTGAAAGTTTAAGTTAAACAGCGAAGCCCTAGGGTAGCAGCGCGAGACATAGACGTTGCGTTTTCAGACGCTCTGTCCCGAAATCCGAAACCGAAAATAAACTTACCGGCAAGGAAATTTGCCTGAGGTAGATGTTCTTTCCCTTCAAAAATCTTCAGCTCTTCCCTTACGATGAACACTAACTAAAAACGCAGCAAGAGATAAGTTCAGCTTTCACAGACACAAATAATACTTTATTTTAATAACTTCCTAAACCCTTAAGAAACTGGGAGACATTTAGAATTTTTTTCTTCTCTCTAAGGGTCTCCAATCGCTCTCCTACTCGCGGAGTGGTCACGCTTATTAGTCAAAAGTGGGGGTGGGAGGTGTGGGTAGGCTGACCTCGTCCGCCCCGCCGGCCAAGGTGGCAACACCGCTGCAACCTCGCCGATGTCGGTGTCACCAGCTAGCTCCTGCTTCCCGGACCTGAGTTGGGCTCAGTTTCGCTCTTTTTGCGAATTTTTGGCAACTCAAAGTCGGCTCTAAAACCTCGCACGATCTCGATTCAAAAACGGAATCGCACTGCCGGGATGCGGCGAAAAGGTTGGTGTGAGTTACAAATGTGAAAAATTCGAACGTCAAAAGTTGATTTTCGCCGGGTTTAAAAGGACGGACCGCGCCAAATCCGTCCTATTGTAATGTTTATTGGTCTTCGGTGCTCCGGCAGACGTCGCGCAGTGTTGCAGCGGTGGGATAGGAGGGGGAGGTACGTCTTCCCCGCACCTCGCACCGCCTCACCCCGCCACGTGCGAGACCGAAGGTGTAGCCTGTCCTTATCTACTCATGCCTGGAACTCGAAAAAGGCCCTCACTTCATCCAGCAAATCTCAAATGGCAGCTGACCTAGAGAGATGGCATCAATCTCAGCTTGTAGAGGAAAGATGAGACTATGTTGTGAATATAATTTCAATTTGGTAGGCAATCTTCTTCCATGCGAAAAAAAGGTCTAACATCGGGCCACTTTCAGTTGATTCCAGGAGCCTTCCTGGAATTCGCAGTGACATAAAAAACTATTCACAACACAGTCGAAGTAAAGTACTATGGTACTGGAAAGTTTCATCCTTCTACCTATTCAAATTCTCGAGATTTGCTGGATGAAAAAGTGAAAAATCCGAAGGTTTGAACGCGTCTAGAGCAAAAACTAGAAGGCCCAGAGGGCTTCGACACATATCGTTAGAATCAGCGTGTTCTGAACTATCGATTTATGAAGTAAAAAAAAGATCGATTGGACACCCTTAACCCGTGTCCCGCGTCATCTTCAAGAAGATATCCACAAGAAGTTTCCCTTTCTCTAAAGGAATGCATTTCGATCAAAGATGAGTTGCGAGTTTGCGGCTGATGCTCGTTTTGTGACGACCCATGCCTGCTTTCGCACTCCGTTCCCACCCCCTTCTATTTGGTTGTTCTTTGCTTTCGTTTCGGAGTGCCGAAATTTAATTTTGAAGAAAACATTAATTGACTTTTTTGTTAAGGGACATTTCGCTTCGTAAGTTAGTTTTGTTACTTCTGTAACGTGTAGAGTACCGTGTCATTCTTACATAGGGAAAAAACTACATATGTTCACTATCTGTAGTTGAGAGGCTAAGTGGTCTGCATGTTCCATGAAGGTAGTGGACATAACATACAGTACTGAAACAGATTTGACATACGGTGTTCGTTTTATTGGCTCTCCTTTCAAATCAAGTTAATTCCTGCCCTTGCTGCATGCCCCAACCTAAAATTAGAAGGGGAAATGTGGTACTCTACTTTTGTCTGCATGGACATAGGGTCAAAACAACTTGGCGAGTTAAACATGGATTGGACACTGTTATGTTACGAAAGGAAACCAGTGTCACTGATCACAAATTTGTTGCCCATGTCATGTGCATGTATATCTGTGGATAATAATAATACCATGGCAAAGCCGCGCCACACTTTTCTAGCACTTCGTTTGCATGTAGTCTCGCGCTATATGTGAAATTGATGTATACTCTCATGATTCACATTTGAGTGCAGATCCTTGGAGCGGGCTGGCCCATCCTGGACTCTCACAGCTGCTTTCGACCCATACGCCTGTCTTCGATGCACTTGTGCGTACTGCCTTACAGCGCCCGATAGGTAGCCAACTTTACAGCTCTTGCATGCATTGCGGGTTGGCCTATCACAGCGCTTCCAGGCAAACTGAATTCACGACGATCACCCTTGATTTGTGCTATATGTATGTATTGCTATGTTACGAAAGATTCCGACACGCTCCATCATCCATATTCGGTCTGACCAGTGGCCAACCGGCTGCCTCGTGCGAGGCATCTTGCAAGTTTCCCTAGCTTTGTCACGACTGTGCTGACGAATGCACCATTTTGCTATCCACTTACTGACGTGATGCTGTCGTTCATGGGGGGCATTCCGTGTACGAGCCGGTCAATAAATCCGGACGGCAGGCGCGCGGCCACCCCTATGACGAACTCCAGGGCACTCCGAGCCACCTTAGCGGGCTGCGTTGCGACCAGGCTCTCCACAAGGCGGCGCAGCACCAAGGACTCCGCCCCTACAGCGGGAGACGCCGGGGCGGTCGATGTGGAGGATGAGACCAGTGGGGCCAGGATGAGAGCAGCCAGCAGCAACACCGCAGAGGACGATGGAGGCGGCTCGTTGGTAGTGCCAGGGGCCCCGATAGCAGACCTCAGGAACTCTTGGGCCAGCATGCTGGTGGCACGGGCAGTCACGGCTCTATCGTGGGAAAGTAACCAGCACGGAGGCGTCTTACGGACGGCTACTGGCAGACTGACCGCGGAGTATCACTGGACAGGCACCCATTATTCGCCGGCCGCTGACGGGCCTAAGGGGCTGCACTTAAATTACGTAAGCACATGTTGGGGGGGGGGGTCGAAAATCTTACTATGTCTTACGGGAGGAGAGGGGGGGGGGGGGGGTCCACGAATCTTACGTAGGATTTTAACAACAATCGTTCCGGGTTTCCGTGCGTCAGCGCGGCTTCCGGCAGAAGGTTTTTTGGTCGCGCGCAACACCACCTTGGGCCTTGCAAAAGTCTGCATGTGTTTTTTACTTTTAACTCTGTTAAATAAATTCAAATACGAATTTTTACACTGCTTTAATTTTTTCTACTATAAACGTGCAATTTGTCAATTTTCTTAAGAAAAGGGGGGGGGGGGGTAGTAGTGAAACATCTTACGTAGGACGGGGGGGGGGGGGGGGTTCATAAAATCTTACGGATGCTTACAGTAGGGGGGGGGGGGGGGGTCCAAAGCGGCCAAAATCGTGCTTACGTAATTAAAGTAAAGCCCCTAACGCGGTGGGCGCGCGGTTGCCGCGCCAGGGACAAAGTTCGACATTAGAGGGAAGGTGAATAGGCGGCTCCAGGTCGCAACTAAACTTTCGAAAACAAAAACGGGACAATGCCTACACTTGTCGGCAATTCGTTGCCTAGTCTTGGCCGTCAGTTCTGGCCCATGTTATGAAATTTACGGTGTACGCGCACACTAATGGGCTATGGATATGTCCAAAACCGGAAATGGAACGTCCTAGCCGAGAAGTCCACAAGTCCGCCCCAAATTGTATACCAATTCAATTACTACTGCCCCGACACTTTTTTTTTCTTCAGGAATGGTCCAGAAGCTGGGTTAAGTGGCGACTTTTCATTCCTTTTGGACGTGTGTTCGCTGACTTGTCGTACACGCAGAAAACTTCTAATAGGTTTATGTGTCACTTTTGGGTTGTAATGATAGGTTAAAGGGAGGCGTTGTCGTTGCGCTGATTGCGGCGCACGCTTCTGGCACTAACGGGTCAATACTTGGACGCGACGAGCTCATGGTAACCATTTATATAGTAACAATTTCATCTCCGCCCAGTGACGTGAGGCCGCCGCCGGCAAGTCAAGCTGGCTACCCAGGAAGAACGAAAAGTTACAATGAGGTCAAAATGAAGGTTGAAGAGACATGCACTTAAGCGCACTAATAAATTCATAAATTATATTTTGGACTGAACTTCCTCTTATTCTTGACCCTCGCAATCAACAATATCCTGTGTACGATTTTATGTAGCACCGTTAGCCACGCCTCTGCGAAATTTCAGGTCTCTGCTATAACTGGTACCCGAGAAAGTCATTCCGCCACTAAGGGGTCGTCCATAAAGGATGTCCAGGTATTTTCAGACAATTTTAACCCCCTCCCTCCTCACGTCCACCCATGTCCAGTTTTAGAGAACCCCCACCCCCCTGGACGTCCGGTTTTCAAAAAGTGCCATTTGTGTAAATATTTAGTATCTGGCTTTTAAATAGGGTTAATTTTCCGAAAGAGGGTGTGTTCAGAGTGGCTGTGTGCATTTTCAAAGATACTTAAGCATGTGGGGGACGCACTGGGTGGAAATAGCATTATTTTGGCGGTATTTACGTGGACGTCCAGTTTTGTACCACCCCCCTCCCCTCCACGTCCACCCATGTCCGGTTTGTAGGAGCCCCCCTCCCCCCTAAAAACCCGGACATCCTTTATGGACGACCCCTAAGAGGGGAGAGCAGGAAAGGCCTCCCAAGGCTAGGGACTGGATGCATACTGTCCAGGCATAAACTTTACTACAAATTCCGGCCGTCAAAAAATATGTTCCTGGACCTACTGGCCTAAAGACTCGAGGTTAAGTTCTGAGGACAGACATTCTCTGCCAGTATGAGTTAGAGTGCGAATTTTTCAAAATTGTTTTCGTCATTCGGTGCACAACGACGGGCTAAACAAACGTTCAGCACGGTTTGAAATCAGGATCAACGCCCCTTAAAAATGTCTTCGCTGTAAAGTTAGTACCTTCAAGGCGATCCTCGTTCACTACTGTCAGTTACGCTAAAAGGGGTAACAACACACATGTAGCAATCACCCAGTACTTAAGATTTCAACTGGTTTCAAAGTTAATGGGGGCTGGCCATCAATATAACCGCAGGTTTTCTGTAACTCAGTGATGGTCACCTTTCTTTCATCATCAAATCGTGACAACAATTTAAATAGTCGCGTGCCGTTGTTAGAACTCTTTGATAGTGCCCTGAACGGAGATTTGGAGGCTGAAAAAAAAACCGGAAAAATTCGGAAAAAAAAACGAAAAAACATTTTTTTCCCAAGGGTACGAAAAATTTGAAAAATTTGAAAGAAGATCAGTGTTGCTCCTGTTTTGTTGCGTAGTTGATTTTCAGATGATAAGCCGTAATCTGTGTCTTTACAGTGCATGAACAAGGCCGAACGAAAGCGGTAGCCACAGCTAAACCATGTCTTATGGCTAGTACGGGAGTAAATTAGAACGAATGCGGCTTTGAGCACTGCCGGTTTTCGCGCGTTTGTGGGTTTCCTGTCACAGCCTTCTTGTAGCAGCAGGGGCCGCCGCCTTCGGGCAGTGCAGCGAGACATCGAGCGAGACGCGAGCGCGCGAGAAGACCGAGGGGGTGATTACTCGCGAAATCATGTGTACAAATTTTGTGAAATCCGTTTGAAATCCGACCGAAATCTGCTGTAATCACGCGAAATTCGCCGAATCACCCGAAATCCGTTGAATCACCCGAAATCCGCCAAAATCATACGAAATCTACCGAAATCCGCGGAATTGTGCAGAAATCCACCTGAAATCCAACACCATTCAGCGAAATCCGTCGAAATCCTGACCAGAATCTGCTGACCGTGGTGATTGTCATACTTTGGCAGTATGTGTTGCGCTATTTCTCATACAGTGCACAAGCAGGTCAAACGAAGCGTTCGAAGGCCACGACTTTCTCGAGAGGGAAAGTAAACAAATAATAGTTTCCTGTTCGAGTAAGTAGTAATTGACGCTAACTTTCGGTTTCGGTTTCGAATTGTGGCTAGATCGCCGACTGGCAGTTAAAGCCATGAACGTTAAAGTTTCTGACATTCAATGAGAGCCATGAGAATATTAAAGTTTCAACGTACCATTTTAACACGAAGTCAGCGCCGTTGCCAAACCCTCCACAGCAACCACTACAACACAATCACGGATAACAGATTGCGTTTCGGATTCACTTCGGCTGACTTCGTCACGGCACGAGACACCCCCTCCCCTCCCCCGCGTCCCCCCGTGCAGGGTGCAGTGCAGGAGTCCGAGCCCAGGCGGCGCTCTTGCCTGGTGGTACGTGCTGCGGATTGAAATCCGATGTTATCCGGTAGAATCCAACTTATCCTGAGCGAAATCCAGCAAAATCTGACGAAATCCGGTGAAATCCGGCGAAATCCAGTGAAATCCGGCGAAATTCTGTGAAATCCGTCGAAATCCGGGGCGAAATCCGTCGAAATCCGTCGAAATCTGGCAAAATCCACGAAATCCACGAAATCCGATGAAATCATGTGAAATCCGATTACATGAAATCATGTGTACAAAAAAAAGTGGAGTGATCGCCCCCTCGGCGCGGTGGCGTCGACGAAAGGCACGGCGATCGCAAACTTGGGCGAGTAACCGGACTAGCACCGGTTTTTTTTCCCAACAAGTCGGTTTTGGACTCTGCCGCACTGTTGGAAGGCAGATCCCTGCCAAGCAGCAATGTCGATATGCGAAAGTCTCCAGATATCGATTAGGAGTATCGAAGTTCTCCTGCTTTCTGTTGTTCCCTGTGTCTATATATATCGCTGCTGGATATGAATAAATCTCCTCTCATTTGGAAATCTACCTGTGTCATTATTTTTACCAGTCTATCAACTTGTCCTACACGCCACCATGTGCAAATCTACGTTCACCAACCAACACGCACGCCTCCACCCCGATGACTGGTGGCAGGGAGTTTGCTAGAACCAGCCGCTATCGAAGCTAGCTGCATCCTCCTTGTCAATGCCTGCAACTGCTACCGAGGTGGAGCGCCAATGGTCCGGCCACGGGTACACTCCAAGTCCCGCAACAGACTGCTCAATGCCAGAGTGAGGTAGCTGACGACCTGCACGACCTTCCTGCAGGCAGGGGCGTTGGGCGCATTTCAAGAAGTGAAATGCTTGTCAAAAGCTGAGCAAGATAAATACTGCTCTTAGTATTCCAACGTGGCAGAGGGCAACGAGGGCGAGGACGATACCGATGATGATTTTGAGAACGACGAAGAGGCATCTTCTGATTCGGCTAGGAGTGGGCTGACAGCCCAGTGGAAGAGGACACGGATGAATAGCTCGAAGATGACCCACCCCCATCGCCCCCATCAGGACATCGTGCCGCCCGCACCAGCGCGGCTCGCTCTAGGGAGCGCCCTGCGTCGCCTCCACCTCCTCTACAAACACGTCGTTCCTAACGTCGTCTCCACTATGACTCCTTGTATTCAATAATTCAAATTAAAAATAAATATTACTTTTGTTGTTGTACCTCTAACGCTTCTTTAATCTGTGTGCAATCCCAGGTAAGAGGGTAGTAAGCAAGTAAGAGCCCTTCGAACCTTCAAACGCGGCATTATCAAATTTAGCGCTTAAATACGAATTTCCCAATTTTTCCTGGAAAATTTAAACCCCTAGCCCTGAAGATAAACACACCCTTCCAAGGCAGTCAGTGTTCCAACACAAGCCCCGCGTCTGGACATCTGCTCCTAGCCTGGAAGTAAGAAGACTGGTCTCACCTGAGACAAAGTGCAGATACTGAA
The DNA here is from genome assembly GCA_038380765.1 of Odontothrips loti. Taxonomy (NCBI): domain Eukaryota; kingdom Metazoa; phylum Arthropoda; class Insecta; order Thysanoptera; family Thripidae; genus Odontothrips; species Odontothrips loti. The sequence continues at coordinate 6,171,339 of CM076248.1, read as the reverse complement.
GCTCGCGTGCGTTCATAAAGGCTCGAAATTGTAAAATTTCAAAAAGGACGGGTCTTCGCTGTATGGCCGTCACTGGTTCTTTTACCTTGCAAGCGTCGTTGGTGTCGTTGGATTTATTCAGTGTGTGTGTGAGAAAGGTGGAGCCCAAAAACCTGCATGGGATGAGTAGGGAGCCGCGCATTGATTGTGGAAGCGGTTATGGGGCCGCCCGGCAGGTAGGCAGCCCACCAGGCCGCGGCACAGTCATCTGTGCCGGCCGACGGCGACCACCTCGGATCGTAGGCTACGGTGGGCTATGTCCATGTCTAATTTTGATCACTTCATGGACTTGTCTTGATCACAATTCCAAATTACCATAAATACTGAGTTGATATAGTTTCATCGCAACGCATATCATGTTAACTGTGATTGGTACACTTTCTGAACATTTTATTCCTAGCTTAGGGTATCTCGGCGTTTGATTTGAGCGATTTAATCCGAGAATCTACCATTAGGCTACTAAAACTGTAACAGTTTGTAGCAGGTACTACAGGGTCAATGAGGTTACTATTTCCGAATATTTTTTAAAGTACTGGATGTTTTAGGAGCAAAAACTCTGGATTTGCGGTATTACGCAGAAGTATTAGAGGAGTGTTACTAAGCACAACAGGAGTGAATCGCCTCTCAGATTTGGTAGCTGATGTTTTAAGGAGAAGAAAATGTTATGTGACTACATCTTGCGCAAAAGTGTCGCGTTCGCCGTTGTCAGATATTATGGAGTTGACTTCTGAACTGTTAAAATATATTTATGCACTATTTGCAATGACTACAAAAAAAAACACTGCTTGAGTACAGAAGTATAAGAATATTGGCAACCAAACTGCAATTTTTTTTTTAAGCGACAGACCTTGAACAGTGGACTTCGCGGGAGCCCCGCTACCCCCGAAGTCTCTTCCTGACGCCGGACGAGGCCATTTTCACTTCTTACGCTTATAGTATCAGATTTGCTCGTTTGTTGTTTCATCAGTCTTGATGTGCCCCTGACTGATTGGCCACGCTGCCCGAGCTGAGGGCTCGAATCCTCTGATCCAGCCAGACTAGCACTTCGTCGTCATCCAGGTTGTGGAAGGCGTACATGAGATTTCCCTTCACCTCGTGCCCGCTGTGCAGCACGCCGCGCAGGAACCATTTTCCTCCTGTCAGTACGGCGTATCCGGTGCCCGTCCAAACCATACGGTCTTTGTCTGCAATCATCAGATCGTGATTATTGTAGGTGTGGGTGACATCCATTTGCAGTGCGCTTCTATACATTGATTGACAGCTAGCCACATTAAAGTTAAGTGGAAATTCTCTAATAAGGGTAGTTCGACGCAGGAAGGACCGTTTGGAGGCCACCGTATTTTTCTAGAGTTAACATATATCCAGAGCAGATGTTGGTTGATACCTACCAACCCCCGCATAGTGTGCAAGAAAACTAGGCTGCTTAGGGTGCAAGTTGCACGTAATCGCTTGTTCGGATGAGTCTACCACAACAGAATCTCTCTCAAATATTGATTTGTGTACAAGGCATTGACGTTACGAACCATGTTCAGGCTCCGCGAAGAAGAGGTCTTCACGATACGCTCCTCCTTCAGACAAGACCCCTTTGTCTATATACACCGTGGGGACTAATTCTGTCCGATAGGCTGTTGGGATTATTTCTATGGTCGGATCGTTGCTCTCGATCAGCCCTCTTGTCCCAGGTGTAAGGCGTGGCACAGTGGTACCCACAGCTCCTGGAGGAAGGACGCATACGGGCATCTCCCGCATGGGGGTCTTCAACTCAAGTAGGGCGAGGTCAGCGTTCTTCCCAACGTGAATACGGTCGACCTTTCGGAAAGAAAATACTTTAACAGCCAACAGAACAGTAAAAAAACGATGTTTTTTCGAAGAAATTTTTGTTCTGTATGCCATGGGGGTTTGGTTGAAAACGGGGATTTGTCGTTACAAAACGAGAAAGTTGTTGGCAAGCGAGACGTTAATACGTTCTATTTCGTTACATTGCGGGATTTTAGTCGTAATGGAATGACTTCTGCCGCGATTGAACGATGTTTCAACGGTACAGAGAACGGCAATTCTTTTTCACTCTGAACATAAAACGACCAGTTTCAACAGGGGATCTAAATCGGCTCATTACCTTAATGTTGGAGTTGACAGTAACGTTCTCAGCAGCGATGAGATCCTCTCCATATTGAGTCGTCTCCTCCATCGAAGTTTCGTTGGCAATACTTGCAGTGGCTGGGGTAAGAATATTCATGTCAAAACAGTACCGTTCGAGTTGTATTGCATTTATACACGGAAGTGAGGATTGCAATTTCGTTCGCGTGTGAAGAGGGTACGGAGTAACTGAGAAACAGATGGACTCCCTCACCCAGAGCAAGGCTTTCTTGTTCCAAGTATATTTAATGTCTTGACCTTTTGGGGCTTGAACCGAGCAAAGTAATCACTCACTTGAAGTCATGTTGCGTTGGATTACGAATTTTTCTTTTAGACCAAGACTTTTTTTTGTCATTGGTTCATCATTTGTAGAGTTAGTTATAACAATGCCAAATGGGTGTTGCATAAAATAAATTTTGCTTGTTCCAAGAAACGGTTTCCCTCAGTGCTTTTGGTGTGACGTCTAGTGCTAACTTACTGAAATGCACATCTATCAATACAGCCACTTACAAATCAGAACCAATCTGGGGTGAAGCAGTACACCTCTCAAGATACTGACGCTCGACTCGATGTCTACTTGAACGGAGATGTGCCAGTTGAGATGGCCATACGCCTTTTTCTCGAGAAGGAATTCGTCTGGCGCATACTTCCCGTGTGCGTCGACTGCAAGGTGGAAACCGCACTGGAACAAATTCGATTCGTAGGACTAGTGTAGAAATTCACGAACACTTTATGAACGTGCACTGCCATCTTACAACATACTCAACTATAATTAGTTTGTTACAGCACAATTTTATCAAGCAGGAGTCGTTTTCAAATAAACCAACTTAGGCGAGAAATAGAACTCATTTGGCTTCAGAAACGTTCACAGACCGACGGAAATAACACCTTGAACAAATGATACCTTAGATGGCGCTGGTTCATCGCGAGGCAGATTGATTGGAGGGAAGCCTGAAAGGACCCATGGTGTGGAAAAATTTGCATCTGCAAAATAGCACATACCCTGGGCGTCAAAATTAGCGTCCCACTTGTAGGCGGCGCTACCATTTCTAAATTTTTCTACCTGCGTGATGGGAATTTTGAAACTCATTAAAATGTGGATGGGTGTCGCGAGCTGCATTGCCGCCAGCACGGGTACCATGCACAACAATACAGATTTCAACCCATCGCTACGGAAACGATGACGCAGTCGGCAAAAGAGCTGAGAAGCAGAGCGGCTGAGCAGCTCGCAGCGCCAGTCCATATTTTAATGAATTTAATGAATTCCCATTGCACTTAATATCGAGCACTGTATTCTTTTCTAACGCCGTATCTTCACGCGCACGCACACGCACGCGGGCACGCACGCGACATGTGTTTTTGTAATCGGTGACACGCACGGTTCGAACATTGCCGCCGGACCGCGCGGATTCTGTTCTTGTCGCTAGACAGCTGTTCGGACGGAGTATGGATGGTTGCCTGCCCTCCCGGCGCACTGGGCAGGCCGGCGAGGCTGAGGAACCATGGTTTTCGATGCGGTGTCCTGGGCGACAGGCTGGTACAGGACCTTCCGGTGGCCGTAGCGGTTTGGCCGCCGGGGGCCTTCGAAACAAAGGTTGGACCCACCCTGCAACCTTCGAAATCGGTTCCCACCGCAACTCAGTTCGGCGAAATTGGGAGTTGATTTTTAGGGGTGGTTTTTGGAGTTTTCGACGTTTTTTGGGTCTGGCGGGAGAACGGATCGACTTCAAATTTGGTGTGCAGGTGGCCAGGGGTCCGCCTCGGCCGGCGCTGACCCCAAAACCCCCCTCCCCCTCCAGGGGCGGTCAGGTAGGGGTTGAGGGTAGCCACCCCTGTGTAGGGGGAACAAAATTTCGGTACTGTTTATTTTTTTTTCAATGGGGGTTGTTGTTACTGGCCACGGGCATCCATTCTGATGTGTTTTTCACCCCAGGAAATGCATTTAAGGGCAAAAAAAATGCGAATTTTCAAAAATGAGGGTTTGTTTTTCGGGGGTAGCGACGCAGGGGGTGGTCCGAACGAGATAAAAAATTGATGGCCGTGTGCCGGGGAGTCCCCTGCATGATGTCCAGCCATTTCAAAAATTCAAAACATTTACCCCCCTCAGGGGGTGGGAAAAACTGGCCAAGGGGGTGGGTTTGACCGACCGTTCAAATTTTGATGTCACCTTGTCGAAGGAAGTCTATTGAAATGGTGAACCAAAAATTTCCACTATCGGACCATTTTAAAGGTGTTTTTTAGAGTCCCTTCACGGCGTTTTTCGACCTTGCCACACTTAAGGGGTGGCTGTAGCCGGAGGGGGTGGCCCATGCACTTGGCGCTTCGTAAGGCTTGAGACCAATGTTAGGGGCAGGTCTGTACTAAATTTCAAGGTTCTAGGTAGAAAAACTTAGAAATGGTAGCGCCGCCCACAAGTGGGACGCTCATTTTGACGCCCAGTGTATTTGGTTAGTGCAACATCCCAGAGTTCAACGTTCACATTTTTGGCTTGAAAGAGGTTTGGTCGCGCTAAATGATAATTTGTACGGCATGGTCCGTGGGATTGTTTGTTTACAAAATAGTTGGCCGGGCGACAGCGTAGCCCAAAAGTTCTTTGACTGGTTGTGTGTCAACGCATTCTATAGAGCACGGTTTGACGAGGGAGTTCAGGAACGTCATTCCAAATCGGATTTACACGGAGAAAAAAGATCAGTTGATCCAACTCAAATTTCAGACAACCAATCTGATAGTTAAGTAGCCGCAACTTACAAAATTTGTTAGTTGAACCAACTAACGCTTCGCTGGCTGAACTGGAACTTCTAGTTCAGGCTGCTGAAAGTCTTGCTTGTCTGAGATTTGAGTTGAATCAACTGATGTTTTTTCTCCGTGTAGAGTTGTGAGAAAAGGATGTGCAAATGCACGTTATGAACGGTGATGTGACCCTTATTTTAGAATCCTGGCGTCAAGCTGGGGAAAACTCAGATGACAAATCTAAAGAAAAGTGGTTTTTTTTAAATAGCGTGGTCAAACGGTCAGACACCATGCATTAGCTAATGCACGGTGAAAGCACCATGCACTAATAATGCTTATGAAAGTTGATGTTGACAGAACGTAGAATCTCCCAGCAATGTAGCGTACAAACCTATTTGTTTGTTTTGCGAAGAAATCCGCTATATATTATGAAAGTATTCGCACAGCTTGCAGCCCAAGTTTGCGAGCAGCATACTAACAAATTAGCTCACGATATAAAGCGGAATTCTTTGCAATTTGAACAACGTGCTTCGCAAGAATAGCCTGGGCACGGTGTACCATGGTGTACGACCGCGCATTAGCTCATGCATTGTTTTAGACCCTGCGAGAAGTAATGCGTCAGTCCCCACAGTTGGTTTTGCAGTGCCCAGCCGTTCACTTGACTAGGTCGTCTGGGGAGAACTGGGGAGAACACTTTGTCACCGGCAATATAAGCAACGAAACCCTTTACCATGCTGATGAGACACGACTCGAATTCTCTCATCAATCCACACGAGCACTTCATTGTTGTCCAGGCCGTGGAACGAATAAACGAATTTCCTTTGCAGTTCATTGCTCATGTCGTTGTGCAGCACGCCACGTAGGTACCACTTGCCATTCAGGAACACTACATAAGGTGCGCCATTGGCGTAGTGTGTACGTTCCCCTGTCAACAGAGAATTAAGATTTGGGACTTGCTTTTGACGGGAGCAATTTAAAAAGATTTTGGCCATCTGCATTTTGAGTGGGCGAGCGAGACCGGGAGGAGTCGGCGTGTCAAGGCCACGCCATGCTACCGCCTCGCCACGTCAGGACACGGTGCGATGCAGCCGTCGTAACCTATCGAGACACTTCGATGCCAGCCAAATGGACTCAAAGGGCGGGTACTGGCAAATTGATCTGAAGCAGCGGATTTAAGTTTTGTTTCGTTTATATGTGAATTGTTTATATTTACGTTATTACGTTTCTGAACAAGCCTATCACTAAGATGAAAGTCCAAAAACTGGATCCTGCATTGATCCTGCATTTTACCTTCTGGTAGCGGCTCGGCACAGAATTCATCCTCAGTAATAAGTGTAGTTTCCTCGGGCACCAGTATTTTGCATTCCGTATTAGAGCGGTAAGCAGTGGGGCTGAGCCTCTTGTCCCGGCCGTGATAACGGGCCCTGTGCTCCTCAGTCATCCCTCGCGTGCCCGTAGCAAGAGCGGGCACCGTGTGACCGATTGAGTTCGGCGGAGGGATGCACACAGGCATCAGCGGCAAGGGCTCCTTGAGCTCGAGCAGAGCCAGGTCGAAATGGAGGTCTTTTTGTTGACCTTTAGTCCTTTCTCGTAAATGGATGCGTACAACCTGCGACAAAAGTGAAAAGCCTGTGTGACTATCAACGGATTTATCGGGGCTCGGGGCTAATGGATAACCCAGCATGCGCTCTGGAACTCGATACATGCTGCATTGGCGCTCTGATTAACCGGTTATCTGCACAAGCGCCCCGAACAACCAGCCATTTCCCATGTTATAGCACAGAGAGTAGCTGGTTATCCGGAGGTAAACTGCGAGTTTAAAAGTCGTCTTTCTCACCCCTTTCAATGGGGAAAGTAAGAGACAGAGCACCTCGTCAACAGGTACCACTAGTCCCAAATCAAATCGATCTAAAAAGTGAAAAATCTGTCTAACAGAATTACGGACAATAGTCGTAAACGTGCTGTTACATTCAAAAAAATATCATAGTGATCAGAAAAAAACTTCAAACTTCAGCTTGCTCTCTCCATGCCATGGTGATAGCAAGAGACAGAGCTACTGTTACAACGCCTCTAGACGAGCTATGCTCGACTCATCAACAGTCTGCATCAGCCAACTCTGCCTGACTCAGTATCATCTGTCCTTCTCCAGAGCACAGCCAAATCGGACGTCCTTTTTCTGTTGCGCAGCCTTTGCCGGGTACCCATTACTGATGTGGCGAGACGAGCCGAGGCCCCGCTAAAAGGGAGGCGACTCAAGAGTCAGGACCGGTTGGGACCGGTGCTGGGGAAAACAGTGCGACAGCCTTGCAGGAGGCTAGCGCTAGGCGGCCCGCGTATTAGAATGCGAGCGATATACTGACCGCTACCTAGACGCCCTAACTCTGCGACTACTCCCTCTCCCTCTTGAAGGAGATGCAAACCACCCCAAAACTAAAACAAGGCTTAAGCAAAATCATCATTCTATGAGGTAAAACAAGAAAACAAACAAAACCAAAAAGAACAAAACAAACTTAACTTCTATTTTAACCAAACACCCGTGAAACTCCGGGCCTACCAGTATCTCACACATGTTTGCTTTTAAATTCCCACCTCAATAAAAACTTACTGTACAATTGAATTTGGTGAAACGAGAGAATTCAAGAAATGCGTGTCACAAGCCTTTTTCAAGCAATGTTTGTAAAAGTAGCTTGTAGCTTCTGACATCATTATTTCAGATGCAAAAGCGATCTCATTCGTAAAACAGTTAAAATAAAATGAATCTCTATTAAAAACATTCTGCCCATGAAAATTTTGGTTCAATTTTGGACTTTGTCTCCCGGAAGTGTGGAAAGCAGGTTAGCTTACACCGCTGTATTTAGAATTGTAACACACATAATTGAAATTTGCAATAATTCGTTATTGCAATGAAATAGTGATACATCCGTAAAAGAGATAAGGATCTAGTTATTGCACAACACTTTTTGCGAATCAAAAACCAAAGTACGCCAGTTTTACCAGTACTAATGAACAAAGCGTGTTATTCAGATCTGTGTGGATTGTGACATCAAGGTGTTGTCGCGGTATGATGCGTTTGAGACTGCGCTACACTAAAAAGGAGTAAGGCAGCAGAGTGCCATAAAGAGTACGGTCGAGTTCCCTGAGCTCTGTGCTGGAGCCTCAAGCTTTCATTTTGTCATGTGTTATCGAACTTGTTCCGATGTGTTTCAAAGCAAGCTGTCTTACCTCTGATGTCATCAATTGGTGACTGTCGTCAGAAGTATCGGCTACGAAGCCAGTGATATCCTGTGCAGAAGCGTATTCGACAGAAATGTTCGTGGCGGTGATGAAACGTTCCGTCCCGTTACCTCGGGTTTCGGCAACAACTCCGGACGCAGCTGGACAAAGCAATGACTAAGTAGAGAGGCAGAGATGCGCACTATTTCCTTAGAAACCATAATTTTTAATGGTCCCAACGTAGAGGTATAACGTTTTATCTCCTGCAGTCTCTCTAGATCGAAACCATAACTGCCCCAGAATTTGACGGACCTTCAGCTTCTATGTGTGTTTTTTTTTTTACATTGTTACACAGGAGGCTGATTTCATGTTTGCCAAGTTGTGAACCAGGAAGACACTTACATGTAAGGACCAGTTTTGGGTGAATCAAGACTCCCGTAAAGTCACTGTTGCCGAACCAGCCCCATTTGTACAGAGGGTCGCTGATCCTAACTCTCACTTGCCAATCCATATGAATGAAGGAGTATTTCTCAAAATCGTTGAAGCCGTATTCCCCGTACTCATTTCGTGAAATTAGAACGCCGCACTACAAATAAACGATTAAAAAATTATGTCTAACACTTGACAGGATGACGATGCACTGCACGCTGGAACTACTGTAGCTTGGAAAGAGTGGCTGTCGCGTGGAACTACTAACCTGTGCATGAGATGTTCTCCTACCAATACATTCCTTGGGGCTAGTACTGCTAAGATTCTGTTTGACTGCGTTAAAAAAAAAGAAGCTGGATAACAATAAACAGATACTACTTGTGACCTTGTTTCCATTAACTTTGATGCTTTTGTACATGTCTCGTCTGTTTCCTACCTTTCGGAATATTGTCCAGATTTTTCCCAAGCCAGAGACGAAGTTCTTCATTACGCATGTCCTCAACAAAAGCGAGACTACTGGTTGTCAAGCTGTAGTAGCTTCGGAGGATTCCCTGCAGATACCATTTTGAACCCTCTCGCGAAAGGAAACCGGATCCTCTTGAACTGTACCCTGCACAATGAGAAAATATTTTTGGTATAGGTTAACAAATCAAGGATACAAGGGGCTGATGATATATCAAGTAACACTCTTAATGCCATCCAAGTACAATGCATATGAAGGCCATGTTAGCCCTTTGGCAACAGAGAGGGGTTATAAATAGGCGTTAATGGTGTGACTTGATGTGAAAACGGACCTCAAAGGCCCCATGGGGCATGGGGTCATAGCCCTTGAAAAGGAGACATATTCATAAAAGGCAGGCAAATTATCGCATACCATATGTGTCCTTGCGAGATCTAATGCAGTACATCCTACTGCTGACGAACGAACTCAGAAGACCAACTCGATCGGCCAGAGACTTGCAGTCCGTGCGGTCTAATGCGGTAATACCCAAGATGCTATGGTTTGTGGGGTTCCAACTTTCCCAAACTTCCATCTAAACATAAAAATGGATGGGTCACTATTGCAGTGCAGTGCTCAATGCAAAATTTTGTGATGATGCGTTGTTGCAAAAGATGTGCGTTACTGTGCACAGTTCTTCTGTGTCATAATCCAAACATGTTGGCAAACGTATCACGGGGATACATCGTTTGTCCGACCTGGAAGTTGCAAAGGTATCCTCAAAGAGTGGTTCGGTTAGGAAAGGTTAGGTTAGCACAGTTTAGGTTTGGTAAGGCTAGAGGAAATGTACAGGTCGTGCAAATGATATACATCCCGTATCACGGCCAAATTTTCATTTATCCTTTTAACACTTTCATTTTTCTCTATTTGCTGCTAAAGTACAGGCATACGCATTTCCTTGAAATATCGATACGTATGTTCCTCCATTGAAGGTTTACTTACAGTGCCCAGCTGGCCAGAGCGAAGACTCTGTATGATATTTCCGGAAAGGTCGAGGCAGACAGGAGTGTTGTAGATTGGAGTGCTGGGATCTAGTTCCAGGATTGTCACGTCCAGTAGCCTTCCGATCGAGTGTGTACTTAGATGGACGCGCAGCACCTGGCTCGAAAGTGCAATATGTGAGACAAGGGACGATAATACTGTCGAGTGAGCAGTAAAGGTAAAATAGTATTGTCGTCTGCCCCGTGTGCGCAGTAATTGAGGTACGCATGCTTTGTGCAGCAAACAGGGATCTGTAACTTCACACGACGTTGTACAACCTGTTAACGGCCTTCAGAGCAAATAACGCTAACAACTTTTTGTCTGAGCGATAGTGAAGCCCATACTCGGGTGGGACTGAAAAAAGTTTCTGTCTGTTTGTCCGCACGATATCTCGAAAACGGTTTGATGCACAGCGAGCGATCTATGGTCATCAGAAAACCTTGCCTTCTGTCTTTGTTTTACCTCTACTAGTTTTGGAAGTGGGTTTTCGGTCAGGCCCTTCTCCCTCCCTTCATTCTGGTAATGTTACGTTACGCGTTACGTAAAGTTACGGATCCCTGGCAGCAAACTAATGAAATAGCTGGCAGAACTGATGAAATTGTAGAAGTAGCTGTTTGTGGTAACTTTCGTGTTGAGCAGTATTTAAAAAAATACATAGGAATACAAATGCGAACCAAACAGGAATTTTTCCTTGCTGTGCATATGACGGTGATTGATACAGTGAAGACGCGAGTTTATAGGCAAATTTTATTCTGACGTACTTTACTGGTTATTGAACTGCCATCTGCGGATGTCCACACGATAGAGATATTTTTTACAGGCAGAGGGTATTTACTTCGTTCCCCGTACGTCAATTGCAGATCCAAATTATCTCCGCCCCAGACATTATCGAAATCTGGAACAATAACGAGAAGATCGATCGATCTGGCTAAATTCAGAGCTGCGGCGCCCATGTTTACATCAAGTGGCCAAACCCGCAAGAGCAAAAGGACATGAGCAGTATGTCCTCGACGTGGCACCATGTGCTTCTGGTGGGCGACTGAGCGACTGCTGCTACCTAAACGTAGAGTTGGCTTACCCGTTAAGACAGCATTGGGTTGTACCAGTACTCCAGAACCCCAGCGAGTGCTGAAAGTGTTAGTCGCGATCACCCCTACGTTCCAGGGTAGATGTCCAGGAAGCGATGATCCCGATGACAGTGGTTCGCATAAACTGACGTCTCCACACTGTAAAGCAAAGGAGAGAAAATTTGACCAAAAACGGTGCAGCTGAGTATTCTAAAAAAGCGTACTTGCACTCACGGTTGGCTTTCCTATCAAATCCCTAGTCCTTGATACCCACTGACGTACTCCAGGGTTGATCATGTCGGTGTACAGAGGGAAAAACCAGCGCTCCTTGATATCCCACATCCCGACACGTATGCCCCTTAGGTACCACGCTCCATCCACGTTGACTACTAAACTCGGAGTCTCATGTCTTGATGCTTGACGCTCATCTGAAGGCAGCAGATAATAATATTTTAGTAAAGGCAGTTATGTCGGAAGACAATTGTCCTTTCTGGGCACAATTATAGTATTTGAATATGCGTTTCCTCACTTCTGCATGCAATGTTTAATAATTTGTCAACATTGTTAATTACTTGGCTGAGCGATAGCGAAGCCCTTAGTCGGGTGAGGCTGAAAAATGTTTCGTTTGTTTGACCGGACGATATCTCGAGAATCCAGGCGCGGCTCCGAAAGAGGGCGTGTCCAGAGTGGCTGTATGCATTTTCAAAGATACCTAAGCGTCTGGGAGACGCACTGGGTTTGATGCTTCGTGATTCCGGAAAAGTAGCAATGTTTTGGCGGTATTTTGACGTGGACGTCCATTTTAGGACGACCCCTTCCTCCCTCACGTCTACCCATGTCAGGTTAGTTTCAGCTTAATCGGATAGTATTTGAACCTGCCGATGTCACAATTTTAGCTCCAAATATTTTTGCCTGGTATATCACCCCTATTTAACATACTAAAAAAATTTCCATTATGCTCTTTCTTAACGATTTGGATTTATAGGAGCCTCGCAAGGTCAAAACATTAGTACACTGTTTGGCATTCAGAAACCTGAGTGCTTTTAAAAAATATGCAAGTTTCAATCCCCCCCTCGCCCTTTCCCCCGCCATTTAGACATTTACCTCCTCCTTGGGCAAACCCAGGAGCCGCGCCTGTTCGAGAACGGTTTGACGCACAGTGGACAGATTGAAAACGGTCTTTCCTATGATCATAATGAAGAAAAGCTATTCTGGAATTTTTAGCTCCAGTGGTTTGAAAGTTGGTTTTCGGCAGGGGAGGGGCCTTATCAGCCCACGATACAAAAATCGGAAAACGAGGGGTTTGGGTCGCGGAGACCTCCAACCTGAGGGACGTCTCTTCTGAGCGAATTCAGTCCAGAGTAACGTGAAGGGAAAGGCGATATGTTTGCCCAGCAGACAATGACTGCTGCTGGCCGGCCAAGGTAGGGGTGTCCAGGCGTGGAATAGTGCTTTGCGATGAGCGAAGCGTGTTACGCCCTGACGTGGTCTGGCGTACCCCTGCCTTTTGAACCGGAGAAGCCGGTTGCACCACGACGTGGTCAAGCACGCGCTTACCTAGCTTAACAAGTTGGGTTCCACACATACCATTCCATTCCTGAGCACACACTTTGTGGAGAGAGATAGGCCATGTCGCAATTGGAGAGCAATCCGATCCAGGCACGATTCCATAGCGCTGCCAAGCAGGTCTGTCCAGGGTGATGGATGCCCGGTAGAGGCTCGTTCCGATCGCCTGGTGGGCAATTTCGCGTCAGCGGTAGCGGCAGGCGGAATATGGTCGCTATCAGGAAGCCGTGTAGCAGCGCACACTGAGGCACAGGATAGTACTTCAGGAAAACTCAGAACGGAATCAAGAAAAAATAATACCACAACGCACCGTTCCATTATGCTTATTTTGTAGCAGGGCGCTACCCGTCCAATCAAAGCAGACGGGCATCAGATTTAGAGGCTGCCTCAACTCAAAAACGATGAGGTCGTACGAGAAACCGAGTTCTTGATCCACTTCGAACGGCGTGAAAGTGCGGATCACCTGGAACAAAGATTCGTTTGCTATGGCTCATTTGCTGCAATCTAAACGCCCAGAGGAAATGGGTCTAAAATTATACGGCCTTTTGAAACTAAAAGGCTTTGGCGTTAAACTGCACCGCATGTCAAACACGTGAATACTATGTGCATACAAGCATGTGAATAATTTTCATATCTATCAAAAAATATGAATGAATTTCATGTTTTGAAGCATATGAAAATTATTCACGCGCTTCTGTGCATTTCGTATTTAGGGGTGTGGGAATGTCCAAAATCATGAACTTGAACCGAACACGAGTAAAGTTGGCCACCCACCGCTATGGCCAACCACCCAGCTGCCATAAAAGTTCAAAACTTTCGAACGACAGTGTGCTCCGGATCTCGTCGAACATGTCCACAATACTACTGAAAATGTCTATTAAGGAGGATGTTGCCACAGTTCCCAATCTTAAGACAAAAACTCATTACAACCGCTATCTATATATTCTTAACATAAATTTTTTGCTTTGAAACGTTACGACCAATTCGCAGCGCCACACAGCCAACATGATTATAAACTGTTCAAGTTGCGAGGCTAAATGGTCGTTCAATTATTTTTTTCGACCGTTTGCACAGTTCCAATGAAATTCATATGTTTAACTTCACAGTGTGTGCTCCACTAAACATTTCAAAAAAAATAAATAATTAAGCCTTTTGTATTAAGCAGCCGATTTTTGAAAAAAGGTTTTTTTTATGAGACTTGGCCGATACTCATGGACAACATCATTACTGTAATTTTTACTTCAAAAAGACGTAACATTTCGACGAGGTTGGCCTAAACGTGGTACGTATTTAATGTTTTATGGGAGAATCCAAGCCGCCCAAGCGACTGCTGAATCAGAAATCTTTCGACGCGTGACCTGTGCGGGGGGCGATACGACGGGCCGTTAAGACTTTATGTTAGACTGACGACACGATTTTAGAAAAAATTTCAAAAACAATTGATTTTAAAAAGCAAAAGCGATGACTTTCGAAAGTGTTTTATGATTACAGATTTTTAGAGGAACAGTAGAGTGTTAGAATTAACATAACATGTGACAGAATGACAAAAGATGATTGTCTCCTTTGAATCATGGCATGTTTGGCTTTTACTGCACTGTGGACCACGAGAGGTCCATGCTTCCTTGTGTGAACCAAAATGGCCTACGCTTCCTTGTGTGGACCTGGTCCATACTTGGGTTTGCAGTGTGCTTTAATGCCATGTCGGACGTGAGTGTTACTCGGTTCAATGCTTTAAAAGGTTTCTTTTTGTCAGTTTTGATCAAACAAGGTGTGTATTTCACAGTCAAGAGCTTGGCCGACTTACAAACCTCGCTAATGTGAACTGCAGTTGTTAGGTCGCTGGAGTTCCGTGGTGCTGCTATCCTGAACCGCTCAGAGGGGATGCTAGAGACATCTCGACTCGGCTCTGCACCCGGTCCGCGCCCGCCGTTGGCTGGGAGGTGGCAGCATAAATCGTATTTGCAGTTATCGTCTTGTCAGACTGCAATTACTGACTTGGCAGCAATTAGTGAGGAATAGTCTTCGCATCTGATCATTATCGCGAAAACACGCATTATAGCGGATGATGTATACTCCTGGACACCCCAATGCGTAGAGCAAGATGTGAGATATCCATGCGGGAACGCTAGAATGTGCAATACGAAGTGTTGCCAAGAATACCTCCTGAGCATCAAAATACGATCGAGCCGAGTATTCAGAATTAGGGGGGCATTATCAATCCGTCGAAGGGTACAGAATGCCCAAGTGTCTTCCTGTACATGTGTCACCACTGCCGTTCGTAACTGGCGGCCGACGCTTGTCCTTACAGGAAATCGATTAGACGCCATGAGTCGGAAAGGGGTCAAGACCAAGGTTCTCTTTATAGGACCAAGTGTTTGATCCTTTCGTGAACTTCCAAGCTTAACTTTCTAAAACGACTCAATCACTTGTTTTATCTAGAACCCCAAATCTAGAGATATAATTATCACCCCTCCCTACTTTAACCCTTTCTTGATCGACGACGAATCCCAAAGTGTCCAGGAACGAAAACAACTATTATTCTAACATTGAATACAAACACACTTACGTGCGACAACCATGTTCGGCTCGATGAGGACGCCAGTCCACAATCGCGTAAAGTTGTTGTTTTCTTCGATGAAGATGTCCACCTCCCAAGGAAAATCCTCGCGATGGGCCTCTTCGCCATCAACAACCGCCGACTCATCCACGTCTACGCCGCAGCGCCGCCCGCTTACCTGCGTCAGAGTTACTACTGTCATTTCTACCATCCTTCCGGACAGCGTTCTATGCGCTGCACGTATCGTTGCGTTATTATCTCGATCCTATTTTCGGTCGATTCTAGAACGTGCTAAACAAGCTCGCCGTTCTGCACCGAATGCCGAAAACCAACGGTACCATCTACAATCGCACGCAGGACTTTTTAGGGCATGCACTCAAAGTAGTTCGCCCGTCAGACGTGATAACGGAAAAGGTCTAAAAAAAAAGGAATTCTTATTAAAAGCACCAGAACGCGTTCTAAACGATGGTGTACAGACAAGTGTATGTTATTGAACCAGGCGCGGATCCACGGGGGGGGCAAAAGGGGTTTTGGCCCCCCCAGGATGTTATCAAGGCGCCCTTCGGGCGCCTGAAATTTAGGCAACCCGCCGAACTTTTCGCCTGTAAGTAGGCAAAAAGTGGCACATTGCCCCCCCCCACAAGTCGCTCCTGGATCCGCGCCTGTATTGAACTACCTTTTAAGATATAAGCGATTTGAAAGGAGCCCAATAAACATGGGTTCGTGCACCCAGATAAACAAATTCTCAGGCTAAGAGCATTCCAGAATATATTCTTGAATCAAGCTTATTTTGGGTTTGAATCAAGAAATATTCCTATATCAAGTCTTATGTTCTTGGATGCTTTAAAAATACGCTGTTCTAGGCTAGAATCGAGAGTTCGTTTCTCTAAGAGTATGGGAAAACCGGGGACCGCCACAAATAATTGTACATTAGTAGAAAACAAATCGGGGGGAAAACGCGGAGACGCATATCATAATCATAACGTTCGTTCATTGCGAATCCGAAGTTATAAAGATATTGGTAATTTAAAAGATAAAAGAGATATTTCAAGATATTCAAAATGGAGCCCGACCGCTCCCCGGCCGCCCGACGCATTCAAACGGGCGGCCCTAGTGGACCGTTTTATTATCGTTTCTACCATGCTGGCCGCATTAGAACTAGTCAAAATTTCTACTTTTGCATTAATGGAAATACTGCAATGCCCAGCGGACGCCCTGCTGCGGCGAATTGTTCCTGGTCAGGGCCGCGTTGCCAACATCACAACGCCAACCGCGAATTGCATACGACATCGATTTTTCGTTTTATTTGTTATTCCGTTGGACCTACATCTCACGTGAAGATACAAATATGATTTAAAGACACAAGAAATGTTTTTTAATGTTATAAATCAAGATCTATGTTCTTCTGCAAATCCAGTCACTTACACGTCGTTAGGTTTGCGGTAGGGCCAAAGCTGGTCAAGTTCGCGACTGAATTACATTATTTTAATTAAATATTTCAACGTGTTGGGAATAAAGCACTGAAGTGTATCAAGAAATGCAAAAATAGAGCGCCAACGAACGTTCTCATATTTTTTTCAGTAGAGAAAATGGGAAAATAGGACTATAATTGACTAGGCCTTGTTGCGGACAAACTACTGTAAGTGCTCTAAAAATTCCATGAATTATTCTTTGAAGTGACCTTCCTGTAAATTTTAAGCCTCACAAAGTATGCCAAACATCCTTGCACGTTTGTAGACAGCCCCGACGAACATGCATGTGCGAAATATCAGCTCTCTGCGATCACGGGTACCCGAGAAAAACTGCACACCGCGCTAAAAGTGATTAATTCGAGAAAAATGACTTAAGTTTTCAGTCATTAAGCCATTGAGGTCTGGAGATTAGGGAGGGCCCCCCAAGGCTAGGGAACGCCGTCCAGGCATCAACTTTGCTGCAAAGTTCGATCGTCAAAAAATAGATTCCTGGACCTCCTGGCCTAAGCTAGGACTCGTCAACAAAAGTTAGCACGGTTCTGAATCGACCGAAATTAGTGAATCTTACGCCACGTATCTCCTTCAAATTAAAATTAAATTTAATTAAAATTAAACACTAAGCATACACACGGCTGGATTATTAATGCAAGCGTAGTCGACATTCTTGCAGAAAAACTCTTGCTTCAAGTATGATATGTTTGGCGGAGAATCACCTGGCCGTGCCGAATGATGCCCGACATCCAGGGAATGAAGGTGGCCACATCGGTAAAGAACGAGTATGTTCCGGCGTCGGCGTCCCCAACCGAAACGACACCCCGCAGGAACCACTGGTTCTTTTCGTTGGGGAATGCCAACCCACCCCCGCTGTCCCCTTTGGCCACAGTTGTCCCTGGCAACGATAAAACGTGTACACTCAAAAATGCATGTTTGAATAAAGCATATTTCGTTTCTTGTTGGATATTTTTGAATCAAGGATCCGCACCTTAGGAGGCATGCTAGATTGGCTTGATTCACAAACATGTAAACAACAAGAATCAAATTATGACTTACGTCATGGGAAACTTGGCGTAAAAATTGACGGGGCATTCACTGAGCTTGCGCAGATGCTACATTGCATCGAGGCAAGGGTCTCTAGAATTTGGCCACAGTTTTCTTGCATTTCGCTTTGTTCACGAATGTGAGGTGCTAATTTTGCTGCCTGAACATTGCAGCTCTCATGGGAAAGCAGGATTGGCAATTTAACCTGTTATATGCTTTCCAGCCTCTAGGGTTTTAACATGCACCCAGAGAACGTCTTCCTTTAATCCAGCCACACTCTAAAATATAATCGGATTTTCACGACACAAGTGTATGTTTAAAATCCTGTGGGATAGGAAATTTGAAAAACCATACAATGTAGAAAATTTTCCACGCATGTGTAGTAAATGCTATTGCATGAGCGAATTCCCACACAGCGTGAACGGGTACTTTACCACATTTCTGTAGGACAATTCCGAAATATTGCCAGGACTTTTGGATACAAGTGTATGCTAAACTCCCCACACTTATCCAGCGGAGGCAGCTTGAGGCCGAGCGACCAGCGGGCCTGGCCGTCTTAAGTCGTTTAAAGAGAATCTGCGATGAATTTAATCGCATGAGAAGCTAGAATTGTTTGAGGATGGCGTTCTCTGGGTGCGCTCGTACATTAGTGAGTTCGAAAATTTGTGGCCAAGTCTGAGAACCTTGGATTTGGGCCTTGCACTGGGAATTCCTGGCCCTTAGGAAAGCAATGTTAAAGAAAGCTCGTTCTATTTGAGAAAGGTAGCAGCATAGAGCGCCTAAATTAAGCGATCTAGCTCGCTCTGAAACGGTGATTTTTTAGGTGCTCAATCCAGTTCAGCGATGTTCTAGCAGCTCGCTCAATTTATGCGATATATCATACACCTCACTCAAATTAAGCGAAGAAACCCGCTCTTCTCTTACAGTGTGCCTTGATGCTCTCGTACTTTTATGAGGTCTACGTTATCGAAAGTATCAAAACTCTCTCCTTGATTAGCATAATCCTGCCCCTCTTCCTCTCTAGCTTTAACAACTCGCATTTTTCTTGTGGGTCGAACTCACGGTTGCGAAAACCAACGCAGAACTTGTCTGGAAGGACATTGAAGATGGCAAGTGTATAGTAAATCCGCGCCCGGCAAACATCAGCACGCACGAACGGCAGGCGGGCGACTTTGAGGTTCTCGCTGGGAATACCACCGCCCCGGTCACCGAAACCTACCACCTGCGACAAGGAAGCATTAATCAGACTGTTGTTCACGAATGGGGTATTCCAGAGACCTAAAGAGCGAGTCAGTACAAAAAAAGGTTTTCGGCAGAACAGCTCCGAAATGGAAGAAAATTAGGGACAACACTTTTAAAGCAAATCTAAGGCACCGTATTGTCCCAGATTAGCGATTGTTTAATATTAAAAAAATAAATACATTCCATTTTTCGATTCCGAAACTAGCAGGGAAATTTGATGTTGTGGACGTTTTTTTAAGTTTCTGGGATTGAGGAACTGTGCGGATACAAAAGTACTCAAGGAGGGTTTCTAGACCAAAAAGGGCCAATATTTCCCTTTCCAGGGCTACTTTTGGTGGTATGACCAACTGTTCAGGATCCAGAGGCTTCCAGAGTTGCTCGATTTTGCGCTTCGTCCTGTGATAACGGAACAAAAAAAAAAGTACTTCTCGCGCCGATTTAGAGAAGCGTTTTACAAAGGTCTTGATTCAAAAAGCTCATGACCTCTCGTGCCTGAGCGGCTGGTCGCACCACCAAAGAACAGACCAGAAATGAATTTACCTTTTCAGTCTAGAAAAACCTCTTTGGGTTCTTTTGAGCCCTCACAGTTCCTAAAACGTCTGCAACGTCAAATTTCCCTACTAATGTTGGGGCCCAATACTCGAATGTGAAAGTTGTTTTTTGTAATAGAAAATCGCGAATCTGGGAAAAGTAAAGTGTCTTCGACTTGCTTTAAAATGGTTCTCTTAAGTGTATAATAAATACTGCAGCCGGTCGACTGAAAACTTCTCATTGTAATTTGTTTGAAAAGACTCGCTCAATGTTAAAATGTTGAGTATCGAGAAGTCACAAAAGCAGATTAAGCATGTTTCTGCAGCACCCACATCAAAAAGGTAGGGGCGTAGCTCCGCGCAGTTGGCTGACATGACTCAGGCGGATGAACCATTACAAATGACCACTAGCACAAGCTGTTGTTTGAACAATCATGAAGTCAAACTCTCAACAGAACAAAAGAAACACATGGACAAACGTCCATACCGTGCCCTCCTCGCCATCCCGCAGTGGCGGTAGCTCCCGCGCCCAGTCCATGCATACGGGTAGGGCCCACGCAGTCATGACGATCTCGACGGCCACCTCCACGAGCGCGATATCGTTCTGGTAGTGGAACTTCCTCGCGCCATAATTGTCCGCCAAATGAATGGCATAGAGCTGTCAGAAATGAATATAATTCGATCATGCCACGTACTTACACAGCATACGAGAATCGGAAATTTATAAAGACTATCCCCAATCGAGGTCGAATCCCGTCTGTATTACCTCCCTGAACTGCGCATTCGGCTCATCCGCTTCGGCACTCCTGTTAGTCTTTCCGACTGCCACCCGGTACCGCGATGGGACCTGAGGCCTTATGTTGTTGTGGAAGCAGTGCGCCGCTAGAAAAAGAAAGGGCCCCTTGCCAGGATGAGTGAGTAGAAATCCTCAGATAACTGTGTTTGGTCGACCCGTTGACAATTTTTCACGACACTGTTGATTAAATTGCTATGATCGCTGAAAATTAATGCGATGATCACTGCAATGTTGGGATCATCAAAAAAATGTTATGATGCGTTATTCGAGGGGTGGCCGACTCAAGGGCCGACTCATATACTTACTCCCGTCACGTTCCAAATACCAGCTATAATACTCCTTAACGCTTATATTTTCGTCCATCATAATACATATTATGCTCAAAAGTAATCAAAATTTTACTAGTCTTTTAATATTTTAGCAAAAAATAAGGTCTTCCAAACATAATACTTGTACCACTCCGTACACGACCCAGTCAACCACCACTCGGCGTTATTGCAGAAGTTTTACAGTCTTATGAACGCGTCATCGCAATTTTCTTGAATTACGCATTTATTCTCAGACAATGAACGAATCATTTCAGAACAATGCACTGATATCATTGCAATTTTACAAATTTATGTTATAAATACCCCGTCCTCGAAGGATGATCACACCTTGATACCTTGGCAGTGACACCTAAGAGTTAGGGTGGCAACGCCGGGGCGTTGAACTTACCCGACACGAAGAATTTGGGCGTGATAAGAGTTCCTCCGCACACCTGTCCCATACCCCCGTGCACGTCGTATATGGTGACATGCCATGGGTAGTCTTGGGCGGATGACACGTTCCGGCCACCACGAATTAAAGCTGTAGGCTTGCCAGTGGGTTGGCCACATACTGAGGAAAAAAATGTTCTTAAATGTCGTGTAGGATAAGAAATGGGCTCGTGCAATCTGCACGTACAAAACAGAACTCTGCGGTCTCCGGCGTACCGCACCCGCACTACCGCGCCTGCGGTAATAGACATAGCCCTTGCCGCAGGCGGAAGTACGCCTGCCCGGCGCTGTCGCCTGTCGAACGAAGCGAGACAGTCAAGCGAGCAAAGCAGCGTCAGCGTTCACAGCAACCGCTGGCCAAGCCGGGTGAGGCTGGCCCTCGCTGGTTCGGCGAGGTGTAGAGTGTGTGTTTGCCTGTCGAAGCCGCTCTATTGTCGTTCCCTCGCGCACAGTCCCCCGGCCACCCCTACTTCCTTTCAGGTTCCCTCGGACTCTGCCTGACTCTGTCTACCGTAGGCTACAGCAGGCGATGATGCGGTGCGGCAGCATCGGCCCCAACATGGGTCTTGAAAGGGAGAGTCCGCCGCCGGGTCCCACCACTGCCAGCAGAAAGCCTCCGTGTCGGTTTCGGCCTAATAGAGGTTTCCAGTGAGACTTGGAAACGGAAGTAGAAGAACAAAAACCCTCCCAGACCGGCAATTCTCGAGGGCAGGTATGAGAAACTTGAATGGCGTTTTGAGTCAATTTGGAGGTTAGCTGCCATATTTGGCGCCGCACGAGTGCATCAAAATTTCTCATAATTGCTCTCCAGAGCTTCCGGGCTGGGAGTGTTTTTGTTCTTCAGCTTCCGCCTCTGAGCCTCGTTGGAAACCTCTATTCACGATGGGAGCCGGCTTCGGGTCCCAGCGCCGCCGGTAATTCGACCCTCTCTTTGAGTTTTTCGCATATTTTTCGCGGTTTTAACGCTGACTAGGCATTGATCATGTATCCTAGAGCCACGGACACGAGTTCAAGAAGTGGGCTAAACACGCTTACTTCTGGCGGTATACGAACATGGCTCTTAGCCGTGCTCCGATGAACGTTGCTATATCTGTCTCTCTCGAACGCAAAATACGTCGGAAGCGGCAGACCCATGGGCCCCAGTTCAGAGCTCTCCACAACATAACCAAATTCCAAATATGCACCAGGTAGCGGGGACCACAATAGTACACGAGGTATTAGTATAGAAAGAACAGTCCATTCCGTTGCGCCTGCTGACGTCACCGGCAACGGCAAGAAGCAACAATAACCAAGCTCCACCCTATCGGAGTCATTCCATAGCATACACGGACACCGTTTTCAGCGGAACAAGTTCACTGCGCATGAGCAGTATGCAGAGGCGAGTAGAGATAGCCCTTGTCATTCCTTTCACCTTCTTGCCGTTTCTGCTAACGTTGGCATTCGCAACGGAATCGTATATTAAGAATTTCTGATGAACAAATTTTCATCAGAGTGCACTCTTTGTCGCTTGCCTGCCTACCGGACGAATCACAGATGCCTACCGGGCACGCATCGGAAGGGCTGCACGCTCCATTCGCCGCTCGGTTCACAGCGTGACTCATAACCACCAGCGGGGAGGTAGTCAAAGAGAAACTTGTGCAGAAGCTTGCAGCGGAATGTGGCGACGGTCCCCGGCGCGGAGTGAAGGGAAGTGCAGTTGATGGGGTCGCCTCCTAATTTGCACTCGATCTGCACCGTGTCGGACTGAAGTGGCGGGCACGACGGACCTGGAAAAGTGTAATGAGTAGCAACCATAACCTTGCAAGTGCGATTCTGATTCTGCTTCGTTCTTGATCCAATTTACTCGCTGAGATGGCGATTCCTTCGTTCCATATTGTATTGATTTTAAAGATGGACTCTGTGACAGAAATGCATATCGAACGGGGCCCTTGCTCCTTGCTCATGGCAGCGCCACGCGCGATTCAAATGTGCAAATCTCAAGATCAATTAAACAGTAGGTTTTTAAAATCCACAGGGAAATTGCCATTACTTCCCACAACAGTGTTGTGCAAATCGCTTTAAAACATTCGTTACTAACGACTTACATTCACAATGAAATTGTTTACGGTATGGCCTGTGAAGAAAATTCAAATGTGGATTGTTGTATTTGGTTTTCTCAGGTGCCGAAAACAACCACTTGGCACGTGGCACGTGGTCTTATTCTCTCTCTCTTTCTGTCCCGACGTCGGAACAGAAACATGAAAATAAGACTGTGGGGGGGAGAATCCCCCCCCCCCCCCCCCCCCGGTCCCCTCCAGGGCCACCCGGGAGTTGGGCGTTAAGAAGAGGCCCACATGAACTCAAGAACAAATGTCGATGACTAGCGCATAGAACCGTTGTAATACGAGAGTTGGTGGGTAGGGTATAGGGTCCCGGGCTCGTCACTTCGGTCCTTTCGTTTGCATACGTTAACATGCTGGCTGCAGCCCAGCTCGCCCAGGGGGACGGTGGGCGATGCGAAATGCCACTCGGACGCAAGTCTCAAGGCGGCCGGCTTGTCTAGGGGAGGAGGGGGGCTCAGTGGAACGTGAAATAGTAGACTTTATCGACCCGGTCGCCAAACTTGATGAGTTGCAGCCTCTCCAACGGAGCTGAGCTGTGAAGTTGAAAATTGTTATTCATCGAAATTTGTCGATCAATAAATTTGAAACAAGCAAAACTTTCACATTGATTTGGTATTAAACTCCCCTGGAAACTCCCAGAGCTACATGCCGTAATATGCGGCCCATTTTCTTTTAAACGGCTGAATATTCTGTGAAAATCGAGATACCGTTCGAAAGAGGAAGGTTGAATGTATGACCGCGAAAAGTTTCACTTCGGTCAGTGCCGTCCTACTTCGAATCCCGCGCGCTTTTCGCCCCGCCGCCTGGATTCGGCCGGCCTCGGGTCCGAGGATGGCCGCCATCAGAGGCGTTGTAGAACGACCCGGAGCGAAAATCGTCAAAACGACCAAATAAACGTTGTGATACCAAAATATCGCGTCGGAATGTTTCATAATAATTTTTAAAAAGCGTTTGGCACCCTTCATCAACACCAAATGACAAAGTTACAAAATCTGAAATACGGCAACGGTCGAGGTTATGTTTACGTTGGTCTCACCCTCGCTGTGTTGCGGCCGACGAACTCCAAACTCGCCTATTTTACCCTGTTTGAACAAGGTAAGAGCATATTTTTGCTCAGATTTGGGTCGGACCGAAAAGTAAAACGTTTTAAGATGTAAACTGACGCATGTTATGCACGAAATACCTCTGAAATCACGAATGCCGACACCGATCGATCGATATGTAACCGACAGTTACACAACTAGCTCACTTGATGAATTTTTCTGTTGCAGATTAATGCGCCATGGGGGAAGAAAACGTAGAAGAGGGAAAGACCGGGAAGCCGAGGAAAAAGTTACCCAGGAAAAAATTAGCGAAAAAAAAGAAGAAAAGGGGGGGGGGGGGGATACAAGCCGAAGGCCAACCCAGTTGGGATATGTGATGTAGATGTGACAGATTGCATGTTTTCCGATGAAGAGGTATGTCCTGCATTGGAATCGTTATCACCTGCAAGCTTTTAATTAAAAGACTAAAATGATGTCATTTTTTTTGTTCCAAATAGGTGCAGGTTATATTGAGAAGCACAAGCCCGACATGGTTAGTGAGGGACGAACAGGAGAGGCAGTTGATTCATTTGTGAGTTAATGAAAATATGTTGTATTAAATTATGCATGTACACTATCTACATTTTTTACAAATGTCTTCTTGTTCTTTGCCAGAATGATGGGAGTGGAAGCCCGTCAACCACCGACTTTGCTTCTCCACGCCCCTCATCAGTGACCTCAGAATGTGCGAGTGACTCACGACCTGCATCTGTTGCTAGCATTAATTTGGACAGTTCATCTGCATCAAGGCCTGATCCCTCGCTTGAGTTGCAGTGCTCGATTGACTTGCCTAGTGACTCGCAGTGCACCCCGTCCACATCAACCTCCTTCAGACCTGGTTCCTCAGCTCAGCTTCACTCAAGACCGTTGCTCTCTACTGCCTGTGATATTCATCTTATGCTTGGTGCCACAGAACCACCACCCAATCTTCAGGAGTGTAGACCTTACATTAATATTATTGCAAAGGCATTACAGACCTTTAAAAACATTCTATCCTCTTCCTGGACCACCATAGCTAAACAGGAGTGTATTCATTTAATTTTATTATCAGTAAATACCCCAACAGCAATTCAAAGAGAAATAATATTAAATTTGAACGGTTTTGTGAGTATTAATGTGTATTGTCAGCCTTTTTTAACTGGTAAAGTTCTTACACTCAATGAAGTGCCCACATTAGATAATATAAACCAGGTATCTGGATTTTGTCAGTGGACTTACCATTGTGAAAATGATTATGGACTATGACATTTGTGTTGGAGCTAAACATCAACAGACCAGCAGTGTTTGGGCTCTAATGCCTGACACAGTAATTGTGTAAAGTATAAGAGATAGAGAAACCTGTCTTTGAAGTGGGTACCCCCGTCCCTTCAAATATTCATTTAACCATACCTAACCCACATAAAAACGTTCGTTTCTCGCACCGTCCTATCGAAATATGAACAGGAATCGATGCGTGCGCCACTATCGGAATTAAGTTGTTGCTTAATTAAAAAAATCTAAGGCCAGTTGTAAAAAGTTTCTTAGAAACTATTTTGTGTACGATGCCCCCGAGGTGAGGTTGACAATGGTATGATGTTAGAAGATTGTGGTCCAAATTTGAGCCCTGTACGCTGAGCCGTTCTCGAGAAATCACGCGGACACACACACACACACACGGTTCCATAACTTAACGTAACATTAGGGATTTTCGTTACGTTAAATGTTATGAACAAAGATGTAACTTCAACAAATATCATGATATTTAACGTTATTTCCTCTCAACGCAGGAGAAATGTTATGACAATAACGTTATAAAATAACGGCATAATAACAGCTAGCCGTGGGCCTGGACACTCGCCTGGCCGGTCCTAGAGGCCAAGGCAAAGAACACGAGGAGCGTAATAACGTACTAGAAAGTAAATGTTGATGTTATTAACATTAACGTTAATAGCTCCGGCAATTAATATAAAATAAATAACATAACGTAATTTCTCAAAGACGAAAAATATAAGTTTTGCAA
Organism: Odontothrips loti; assembly: GCA_038380765.1. NCBI lineage: Eukaryota > Metazoa > Arthropoda > Insecta > Thysanoptera > Thripidae > Odontothrips > Odontothrips loti. Next base: position 6,145,103 of record CM076248.1, on the reverse strand, counting down.
CATTTTGACATTACGTGTTATGTTAAGTTACGGAACCCTGCACACACACACTCATACACACAGAAAAAAATTGGATGGTGGGCAAGGGCTTCGCTGTCGCTCAGCCAACAAATAACACCCACCTGTCGATGAGCTAGCGACGACAAGCCGTAGCAGGAGGACTCCCACAAGGAATCCGGTGACACTGCTGGTAGTGCTGGTGCGGTGGGCAAAGAGCATGGCGGACCCTAAACGCTAAGGTGCGTCGACTGTACGCCAGACCTCGCCGCCTGCCTGCCTGCCAATGCCGCCGGCTAGACCCGGCGGCCGCCTCCGGAAAGCAGTCGGACTTGTTATTACAAAGCCGAGGCCTCGTCGGCCGGCTCGGGTCACGTGGCTGGGCGCACGTCACAAAGTCCTTCCAGCGGCCTCGCAGTGAAAAGCCACATGGCATGACCGGAGCGGCAGTCAAGTATATGCAGTACAAGCTGGCCCGTCCATTTACTGATCAGCACCCCCCCCCCCCCCCCCACCGGCGCGTTAACTCGATCCGTTATTAGTTCAGTTGAAACGGTTCATATACCAGGTATCCCGGTTCAGCCGTGATAGGTAAACCTGCAACGTTAGCCTCGCGCGAGGAGCATACTGCTGGCAGGCCAGCCAGCAGCCGGCCCGAGCACAGCAGCTCGCCGTAACCCGCCGCGTATATTCGTATTCGTGCCACCAGTACCTTCCTCGTTTACATTCGCGCCACCTCGGAAAGCTTGTTAGGCACACGTGATTTTTCAAAAATGTATTCGCGTCTCTCATTTTAAGATGCGGCACAGGTAAATGAAGACCTATTTGAAATTTTACACAGTAATTCGAACTAAATGGAGGCACCCCATTTTCGCTATCGTAAAAAAGGGGATCCGTGAAACGGTCTACCCCCCCCCCCCCTCACTAAATATCCCTACGTCATTATTGAACACCCCCTGCCCCCTGCTTGCCACACTTATTATTAGATTCAAATGGGCAGCGAGCCATTCCACTGGTCATTCTAGACCAGTGTGTAAGCTTGGACATGCATCCTTATGTGTAATACTTTTAAAGGAAGAAGAGGTAAATAGAAGACGAATTGCTGCATTGCATTCATTTCAAACATTGAGAGAAAAGGACATAAATATGACCATAACAACAGTATAAAGCAAGGATTGTTAGAGCCAGAAACGAAACCAAGAATACACAACAACCACCTTGGAAGGGGTTGAGGCTGGGGGGGGGGGGGGGTAGGAAGAACGCAGAGGTCGCCACAAAATGAGCACAGTTACTTAATTACTCGCAACTCACCTTTAGAGAAAGGCAAACTTCTGAAAAAGATCTTCGAGAAAAAGCTCGTTTCGGTGACACCAACGTGCCAACCGAGCCAAAACGTCTAGCCGTGGCGAGCTGAGCTCAGTCCAGCTGAGCCGCACAGTGGTACCAGCTGCGCGGCTTTAAGATTGATTCATTACAAAATATTTCAAACTCCACTAATTAATCAAAACAGCTTGTCAAATTTTTCGCCAATAAATATCGATTCATAATCTATGAGTTAAGCACGGTCTGTTGCGTGGTGTTTCTGAAAAGTGAGTGACAGGCAAACGCACGACGATATTCGTCGCGTGGTCCGTTAGGAAACATGGGCTCGCTACGCTCGCCAAAGAATATTTTCTTTGTATTGCGATGTCTTCAAACTATCCAATTAGACAAGCACGTCCATGCCTTTAAAGTAGAGTATATTCATGATTAGAAATATCTCTCAACGGCAAATGTTGCCACTGATGTAAGATTTTATGAAGGCAAAAGGTAAGTTCCTTTCCGGCTGTCAGATATTGGTAACATGTCATTATTAATGTGGTTTGTTTCACCGTGAGTATGACTGCGTGTTCTGCTCAAGTATTGTCAGTGATTACATAAAAATATTTTTGGAAATGTTTCCTTCTTTTTCTACTGACTAAATCTGTTTGCGCACATTTTTCCCCCCCAATTATTTCGCTGCATCCTTGACCCCCCCCCCCCCCCCCCTTTTTCCAAAAAAGTAAATAAATAAAACAACAAACAATAAAACAGCGGAAAGCCTGCCACAACGTGAGGTGCTGTCATACAAATTTAAAATAATGCTTTTTCCAAAGACAGGGTAACTTGCTATAATACTAATGTGTCTCATCGTGATCCAACGGGTACTTGTCTTAACGTAAGAAGTGTGGTAGTCTCCACATAACCACTTCAGTATTCTGCAAAGATAACATTCACTTAGCCGCCCGCTTGCATCCAGGGAAGAGTCACCGCTGACATCCCGGGCCCGGAGTACTGTTGAGCGGGGTAGTGCCGTTGCCGTGCACTAGCTCCAGTGACACGAGCGCCCGGAGGATAGGCAACCTCTTTGCCTTTCCTGTCGGATGGATTGCCTATCTATCCCTTGCAGGCCCTCCAATGCTAGCCCCGACGGTAGCTTAGAAACCTGATCCTGAACTCAGAAAGCATTTTTCTTCCCAACAGTACGCAAAGTCGTCGTTCTGGCGGCAGTCTTTGGAGAGGAGTCTCTCGAGAGTTTGGGCTGGTAAAATTGGAACCACGGTGTCGGGCTTAATTCCTGCTTTGCAGGCAACAGCGACTTGTAATGTACGAGAACTCATTATGAAAATGTTTCATGAGTGGAATGTAATACTTATTCCTTCACATGTTATTGGCTGCGCGACAGCGAAGCCTTTACTCGGATAGGGCTGAAAAAGAGGTTCTTGCTGTATGTTGGCTTGCCTGCACGATGCCTCGAGAACGGTTTTCCGCACAGCCGGAAAACCGAGTACTCTGGATCAGCCCGAATCGGAAGTACGTCGTCGTAACGAAGAAGAAGAATCTAGCGGGGTGCCGAAAACTCGATTTCTCCCCTGCACTCTTCATCTTCGTTACGACTTTCTCACTTCCGTTTTGGGCTTCTCCGGAGTACTCCATAGAAAAGGATCTTTCCTAGGATCACAAGCAAGAAAACTTCCTATATTTGGCTCCACTGGTTGGGTAGTTGGTCTTTGGCAGCGGCCTGTGCCAGTCCCCGACAAAAACAAATCGGAAGAAGGAGACGTCTCTTCGGAGCGGATTTAGTTCAGTAGAAGGGATAGGTTTGTTTGCCCTGCAGGGTCTTACAGAGAGCCCAATGACTACCGCCGCCAGGGGCGGAGGCGGAACAGTGCCTTACGGTGAACGGAGCAGTCCTTATGCTCATCAGCTAATTATCGTAGTCACTGCCTGTATATTATTACACATGAGTGCACGCACACAGTGCAATGCTGCACTCCAGCAACTCCAGCCACACTGAAAGACGGAAATTAACTCCCACTTCCTTCCTACCCAGACCTCATCGTGTGTATTTCTAATTTTTGCCCATTTTGGCCTTACTTTTTCTCTGGCAACGTTCGAAACGTCGTTTTCGTGCTATCAGTCTCGTGGTCGGCGATGTTTGGACTTCTATATCTCCAAAATTACCGAAATTGGCTAGAATTTTGAACTTGTGACAGCGTCCAAACCGTACTTGTTAAAATTATATTCTTGGCATATCTCGAGCACTTCGAACGGTGGGAGAAGAACTATTCGGTGCTTTCGTCACCATCGCGTCTACAATGGGTAGGTATTGGGTAGGCCTAGGGTAGCAGGTTTGGAGATCTCAGCATGACCAGTGTACAGAACGCAGAACATGATCGGGTTTGGTATAATACGTACATTTGCCCTCCGTTCTGGGGCATGCTGGAATCACCACCTGCTGTCAGTGGATCAAAAGGAATTCTGCACTGCCAAAAGCTGTAGACGTAGTGAGATGGTCCGTTCAAATTCTTCACTGCAACAAACATGTTGTGCCAGGTCCGTACTATTTACGTCCGTCGCATGTATATGGAGGGTGTTTGGATTGTTTTTGCAGCGCATGTCAAGATTCATAAAATGTTTTAAAGTTTTCGCTGATATTATGGTATGTAGTTTCCAGTTAGATACAACAAAGGGGAAGACAGCAATCAAGATATAGCAGACTTCCTTCAAGCTGTTCAAAATCGAAGTTTGAACAGGTGCTACAAGGGTGAAAATACTTCAGAGTGCCCACGATAGGGAATGTATTTACGTGAGATTCCAGATGTAAGAGTTCTTTGTGCCCTGCATGTTGAAATAGACAGTCAACACCGGAAACCGCCGGGAACTTTCGGCTTCTGCTAGACTGTGAAGGACTTCGCTGATGCGGTCTTTGAATTGGGCCTCGGTATGACGTGGAAACATTCAGCGAGGCAGGCCGCAGCCGAAAATGACAGCCCGAAAGTCCAGAAGGCAATGGCTTCGTGGAACAAATCGGTCCGGATGCGCTCGTTTAGTGGTTGGCCGGGGGAAGAGCGCTGCGCCCTGCGACGTGCTAAGAGCTGGTGATGGCTGGTCACGGAGTGCTCAATGATGCCCGCGCTCTGAAACACCATTCGTGGGCTGAGCATTGCGTCACGGCGTCACGACGTCAGCTGCGTTGAAGGGCAAAGAACTGGTGGTTTCAGAAAGAACGATAAATTATTGTAAGTCGTTTCATCAAGCTTTGTACGGAAGGAAGATGCACTTAGGGGGACAGAGGCGAATAAATGGGACGAAAATGGTGCACGGCGGACACAATTCCTATTTAGAAGTTGCCGCGGGGCGAATCACGAGCGTAATCATGTGTACAATATTCTAGAAATTTTTAAAAAGAAATTGATGAAAATATTGCAAATTTGAAGTTGGACTTGGACTTTATGCCGGAAAAAGGCACTTACACAGGCTGAAATGGCCAGGAAAGCAATAAAATTCGAAAATTAACGAAAACCACGGGGTGTAATCCGACGAAATCCTGAATTCTGTGAACACATTTTTAATGAGTGGTTGTCCTAAAGTTGCCTGTCCGATTTGTTCCGAAACCTGGCTTATACATTTGACTTGCGCTTTTGGACTGGGAGTTAATGTAAACAAAAAGCTTTCCTCTCCAAAATTTGAGCGAGGGGCGAGGGATCTTGATGGGCCTGATTTGGTTGAGGTTCCTCATCCTTCTCTTCTCAGCGTAGTTACCTGCATCCGGAGGATGGTCTTGTCAAACACAGCTGTCGCGGGGTAGTCGCGCCGCGTGAAGAACACGTACGCCTCGTCTCGTACCTTGGCTGCCAAGCGGTAGTGGCAGTTTGCCAGGCACCTGACGACGGGCGCCAGCAGGAGGGCAAACCGCTCGTCCGTTCGAAAACGGTCCTCGCAGAGCGGCGTCTTGCGCGAACACAGGAGCGTCTGGTTCTCGGGCAAGGCCAGGGCACCGTGCAGCACCTACGTCATCCCTAAAAAGAAAACAAAACGGTTCCACACAACATACCAAGAAACATTTTTCTCAACCGACATCATCTGCCGAGATTCCAGAAAATTTGGGCGGCGTGCCGAACCGAGGACGCCGGAGACCTTTCAAATCTTCATCCTAATCGACGTGCACGGGGGAGACGACAGTATGTCGGGTTTACGAGAAGCCGAGCTGGTTCATCCCGCTGTTCTCAAACCTCGGCGCCAGTTCCGCTGCACTCCAACCTAACCTCAACAAGCTGGCCCGTCCCTCCGTCCAAGCTCGGTGCCTTTTCCACTGCGCTCCACCGGCACCTCGGTTCGACAGAGGGACTTGGCGAGCTTGCCCTGCCGGCGGCGCTTGCCGTTAGCCGCCCCCTCAAGTGCCCAGAATTGTAACGATTAAAATCGTTAACCTGAGCCCGTCCTGTGTTACTGAGCGCACTGCCATCATGGGGCGCACTGCGGTGGCCGCCAACCCTAACCACAAAAATAAATAAATATATTTGTTAGCGTTAATAACCGGAGGCCCGGGACTCCGACTTTTACCTAGTTAATGCCCGGGGTACTGGGCTGGGTTCGGTAAAGCTAGGTAAATGATGTGGCCTCCGGGCATAAACTGGGCAGGGTCAGGTAATACCCGACTGATTACAACATTAACGGAGGGGCTTTTGAGAGGGCGCAAGTGGACAAATTTGGTAAGGTGGTCCTGGACAACCATAATCCATTTGAATTCTCCGTCTGGGCTCGACTGAAAATCGATGAAATCGACTTGGCTGCGATCGTTCAGATGTTCAAAAATCATCGGTTTGACAGTGAGACCTCTCCTTTTTCTTCTTGCCGAGGCAGATGCCGCATAGTGGCAGGAAGATTTCTACAGCTGCTTGCGTCACGTTCTTATACTTTTTCTGAGTGTTGCCAGCATTCTGTCCCGCATACCGTGGCCTAGCGCAACGTGCGTCTCGAGCAGAATGTCATAGCGATCTTCGTTTGGCACAAAAAAAAGCATGTTCTGACCTTCTCTGATAGGAGCAATCAGATTCTCCTCGCCGTTTACCTCCACTACAGCGAATCGGGCTAGCCGACCAATAGCCGGCGGAAATCTTTAGTTGTTTTCGGTTTAGCTGTTCTTACTGCCTTGGTCTCCGCGATGAAAATTTGGTACTCATCTCTAGACCTAAAGCTACTGTTCTCTAGGTTCTTCCCTAGAAGCATCTGTCCTTCTCCGGTAGCGTAACGTTTCCGTTGTCGTGTCCCTGTCTTCTTGCGCCATGTTGCAGTATCCTTTTTCGTTTCCCTTTTTCGTTTACACTTGAAAAATTTGAGTCCTAGTCCTACAGGGTTTGGTGCCGGTAGAGAAGTGTCATTGTCGACAATGCATCATAGCAACCCCCATCCCACCCGGTCACACCCGGTAAAGTCAGAAAGAAAACCGCCCGCTAAGTTTTTCATACCCCGGGTAATACCGCATGGTCCACTGACAGCCACCGCGCAGGCCTGGGTAGGCGTGCGCCAGGGCGCGGAATAGTGCGTTGTGGTGAGCGTAGCCTGTTACACCACGACGTGATGTAGTGCGTCGTGGTTCAGGGACTGTTCGACAACGTGAAGTTCACTGACAATATTTGTGTGTGGAGGAAGGACTCCATTTATGCGTTTCCATTTGGTTCCGTTTTCAACGCATGTGATCATGGGCTCCTTAGGAACACAGTTAAACATGCATTCCTCCTAACACCTGTCATGCGTTCCCTGAGGCAAATCACACACGCGCTTCCCTTTTGATGCGATGCACGTAACACGTGCTTTATATGACGCGTGTTGCCCCACGTTTATGGAAACACATGATACATAGGCTGCTCCTCAGGAACACATATTCGTTGTGTCGGTGTTGGGGTATTATCTCTTTCAATGGCATGCCTCAAGACTTCGACCTCTCAGATTTGGGTTTCCCATGGTCAATCGTCTTTGAATAAAAACGAAAGAATTATTCGTCACCCGGCTATATCTCAAACCGTTTAGAGGTTACCTTTCATAACCATTTTCAGGGATATCTAACAATTTTAGTAATGTTTCAGAGAAACGCAAATATCTAACAAAACAAAGTTCTTTAACCTATTTCTTGATGTGAGGAAGACTTTCAAGATGGCATTAAAACAAAGTTTATTTAGTTCAAACTCTGCTACTGTAAAACGTTATCTTTTCCAATCGAAGCTAGACTATTATCCCGTCCCGCCCGACTATCACTTCTTTAGAAAGGAAAGAGCCGGGCTAATAGTCTGATGCCGACTGTTCTTTCTTTCGGGCGGACGTGTGTACGCCGACTTATCGTTCACAGGAAAACTTCAAATTTGGAAGATAAACTCATTAATTTAAAGTCGCGTACGCAATAATTCTGTATGGTATATCGCAGTTCTAGGAAATCAAAATATATTTCTTTAGAAACAGCAGGAGACGGGCTTATATAGTCTCACGCCGGGAGTTCATTCGGGCGGACGTGTATACGCCGACTTATCGTTCACAGAAAAACTTCAAATTTGCAGAACTCCTTTTTTAACGTAGAATCACGTACGGTGGCAACAATTTTCGATTTGTTTCGCATTTTTAAGTAATGAAAGTGTGTTTTTATTTTTTGGTTTAGGGTTGGCCGATCATCGCGGCGCGCACAAGGGACGGGCTCAGGTTAACGATTTCATTCAAAACAAATCCGCCTGCTATCGGGCACTTCTAGGGAGACTTGATGCGGAGGGCCGGAGGCGTCGCAAACGCCGCTGGCAGGCTAAGCTGACCAGGTCCCCCTGCCGACCCTAGGTGCCGGTGGTCACTCCGTGCCTAAAAAACAACACTGCCTACTTAACTAATATTCACAGAGGGATTTGGTTGTTGGTCTTACTAGAAACATCAATGGAATGTGAACAATGTTTATAATCAGCGAGTCTCTCCCTCAGACTCCATTGGGTTCTAGCTTTGAAAAATCCAGTCTTAAATCGAGAGACAGCAAAGCAGCGAGAAGAGTAGAGGGTGTGCGCAGATCAGGGTAATTCTCCGCGTAGGTGTCCTTTTGTGTTCCACTTGATATTTCTTCAAAACTAATGCACGTAAAATTACGATTTTTTCCCCTACGTGTGTCTGCGAAGGTACTCTACTACGCCCAGGAACTTCCTAATTTTCAACATCTTATGTCCCTCAGCAATGAAAAAGCGCGCTCCTTAAGAACTTTGTCCACTTCCAATACGCTGAAATTAGTTTTTGAAATGGGCGTGGGACCCACTGGTTTAGAGAAATCTTATTTTTGGTGGTGCCACCCTGATTAACAAAATGCTGAACTATCAATCCATTTTTTTCCATATTTGAAATCACGTGTAATGCTGGCCTTGCAGGCTCAAAGTTGTTCCACGAGTTTCTGTAAGAACTCCGCCACTGCCAGTTTTTTTTTATATTTTCACTTAAATAGCAGCTATCAAACCTCCGTGAAGTTGGTATCGACTCCTTATCTATCTAGCCAGTGACAAAAAAATTCCATACAGGGTAACTTGGAGCAAATCTTGCCTTCAGAAGCTGTTACGTCTCCGAATCTGGTGCGTACCTTTATTCAGAAAGAGCTCCATCCACCCCCAAAACTTGTAGAACGGTCGGATCAAAAATTTCACAAAACCGGCTCCAAACCGAAAAATTCACCGTTGGCCATCGCGTAGCGTTAATTGACAAATTCAAACTGGCCACTTTTAGGAACTCCGTCTTCTCTTATGCAAAAATACATGGGGAAAACCACATTTCTATAATTTCGCGCCCACGCGAAATTGATCCTGTGGAAGGTAAGACAAAGTGACAATCGGAAAATTGTACAACTTGCTTTGCCACGTGCTTAAAACATTACTACTAATATTGTTTTTGAGAAATGGGAATTCATGCTGAGCTTAATAAAGATGATAAATGTTTTGATGGTAAGGAAGAATATAAACCAGAGTGTGCTCCAAAAACCTAAATATGTGTCATTAATAAAATACCTATTTTTCATGCTCCAGAAAAAGGACAGGACATTATAAAAATAGATGAAGCCCTTGATGCTTTGAAATTGCCAACAGGTAATCTGACGGAATTATCATCCAATAGCATTATGCAGTTGAACTTTCAGCCCAACCTACTGACAATAACTTATAACGCAAATTAAAATTAGATCCCAAAGCTTAACTACACAATAAACAATGAAAATAGTTTCACCTGATCTTTCCATTGCTTTACATGGACTCCAGCTCTTCGCCCACTCTAAAGGAGCCTCTAAAACCACAGCGGCGTCGTCTAAGGCCAGCCCAGGTACAGGAGGATACTCGCATGAACGTGATGGCAACTGTGACAAAAGGATGGAAAAAATAAGTTGGCTTTGGATAAACGGGGACTGCCCACGGATTCATGTGGCTGGGAAGAGTGTTTATACTTCGTACGATCTACCACACAAGAAAAAGGCCCTCGGGAATGCCCAGAAAAGGTATGACCTGTTGTTGCCAGAAGGCACAGTCATGAACAAAACATATGTTGATGAAGTTGTCCGGATGGATATGAAAATGCAGCCAAGTATATAGAAAAGAAATCCGGAGCTCCACTTGAACCCAAAGAGTTTCCAGAAACAGAATGTGCCTCTGTGAGCTGTGCAGCAGGAAAGTCACTGCACTCACTGCGTTGGGTACGCTGCCAGCAGATGCCACGGCCACAGGGAAATTTTGGGGGGAAATGTACAATTTTCACGATTCCCTGAATGACATCAAAGAAGAGATTGTGTTGTGTGCTGTCACCCCAAACATCTCGGCACTTTAACTTGTGGCTTTCAATGTATGCTGACATTGGAAAATGGATCACAAAGTTTCATATTCCCAAGTAAGGATAAGGTGGCAAACTGGTGAAAGACCCACATGATCTTGGTTTTCGATTTTGGACCGTTCCCCGTTGGCCACATCAATTCTAATTGCCAGGAAAATGTGCACGCCTCCCTGCACTTGGTCCCTGCCAAAATCCAAGTGCCGAAGAGTCCCTCTGGTCTTCTCTTCAGTTTTGATAAATGTTTCAACAAAAATTAAGGTAGAAAAATGCCGAGATGACAACACCCTTAATCTTGTGAATTTCTAGGCTTTGGTCGATTTGGCAAAAGAGGAAGACACCAAAACTAAGGCTGCTAGGAGTGAACTGCCTGAAGACATTTTTAACATACTCATTGTGGAGGGGATTCAGGAAGAGAAAATTCCAGAGGAAGAGTGGGATGATCCTGATGAAGAGGACGAGGAAGTCACAGCCACCACCACTCTTGTCCAGGGATGATGACTTCTTAGAGCGGCTGCAGGAAAGATGATAGCAGCTTCAAGCGCGCAGATTGCAGCCCCAACTGCCACCACCTACCTGAAAAAAGTTAAATGTGAGCTGCAAACAAATTCTCGAAACTACCAGCCGATTCCCTCTTCAGAGCATTCACACTATAACATCATCACCAGGCTCACCACAACGCCAACCGTAACAGAAGCCATTTCAAAAAGTTGTACAAATCATTTACAAGCAAATGGAAAAGAATATTCCAGTAATTAAGCACGAGCCGAAAAGAATTGAAAATTTTGTCAAAAGCGTTATAACGAATGCCTTTATCATGAATCACCTACGTGAAGCTCACAATGAGCATAGGATGGCTCCATAGAAGAGGATTTCTGTGGGTGTAATCAATGATGTGCTGCTGTCAATCAAAACTACAGAGATAAAAAAAGAAGGAAAAGCTTGACAAGCAAATTCGGAAGAAGCAAAATGTCAGCCATATGTGATCTTTTTTGAAAACATTTCTCTTTTAGTCATTTTCTTGTCTACTGTTATTGCATATCAGTGTTTTTTGCTATGCTGATAAGAGTTTGTTCACGTTTTCTGGAAGATATAATGTTATCCTTTCAATAAGAATGTTTTGTAATGCCTTTATCATATCATTGTTTTTTTGCTACGCTGATAAGAGTTTGTTCACGTTTTCTGGAAGATTTAATTGTTGTCCTTTCAATAAGATTGTTTTGTAATGCCTTTGTCATTATCCGATATGTATTGTCTTGAAAATTGTCATTTACAGTGACTTTAAAATGAACTTGCTTACGGTGAAACATTTTTTATCGTATAAAGTCTCTTGCTTGCCTTATTTAGTACCTATGAATGTTGTGGAAGTACAAATAAGATAACAGTAAGAAGCAGTTTTATTGAGTATTCCGTTAAAAACGCGGGGCATCGAAACACCTTCGTAAACACTGAAAATTAATTGGCGAGCGTAGCGAGCCCAATTCCCCAAACGGACCACGCGACGACACTCGTCGTGAGTCTGTCTGTCTGTCCGTCACTCACGGACTTTTCAGAAACACCACGCAACAGATTAGGTTCACCTTCCAGATTGCAAATCGATATTTATTGGTGGAGAACACTACGAGCCATTTTTTCGATGAATGGAATTTGAAATATTTTTGTAATGATTCAATTTCAAAGCCGCGCAGCTGGTACCACTGTGCGGCTCAGCTGGGCTCGGCTCGGCACGGCTCGGCACGGCCAGGCCAGGCGTATCGTCTCAGTTGTGTCGCAGCGACACGAGCTTTTGCTCGTCGTCAACCCGCGTTATCTTGAAGAAGTTATTTTTAAGGAATTTGCCTATCTCCGATGGAGTCCACGTCGATCAAAGGTGAGTTGCGATGTAGTAATTTATCAACTGTGCTCATTCTGTGACGACGTCAGCCTTCTTTCTCCCCCGGCCCCGCCCCCTTCCAGCTTGTTGATGTTTGCTCTTGGTTTCGTTTGGGATTGCCGGAATGTAATTTTAAAGAAAATATTCGTTGACTACCTATAACGTAAGGAACATTGCGCTTCCAAAGCTTATTTGTAACTTGTGAAAGATGTCAGAGTACCGTGTCCTTCTTACATAGGGAAAAAACAACATTTGTTTACTACCTGTGGTTGAGAGGTTAAGTGGTCCGCAAGGTTTATGAAGATAGTGCAGCATGTAGCACTGAAACAGATTTGACATTGGGTGTTCGCTTCATTTGATCATCTCTCCTTTCAAATCAAGTGAATTCCTGCCCTGCTGTATGCCCTAACCTTAAACCGTGCTCTACTATTGCCAAGTGTTTTGAACATTGGGTCAAAACAACTTGGCGAGTTAAACATGGATAGGATACTACTGTATGTCACCAAAGAATATGTGAAAACCAGTGTCGTTGATTACAAATTTGTTGCTAATGACAGTCTGTTTGATGTGTTACAGTCTCATGTGCATGTATATCTGTGGATTCTCAAGCCGCTTCGCTGTGTCTTCTGCTTGGTTGTAAAAGACTAGACAAGTAGCGACCTCAACTTTCTTAAGTGCACAAGGTAAGCTCTCAAGAAGAGATTTTATCTGTATTCTGTGTGTAGATCTTTATCTGTTAAAATTAAAAATTCATTCTTATTTCAGACGATGACAAGGTTTAAACACGCTGTACATGCTGGACACTTCACGACGCTGAAGTCTTGCTACCAACTACTGACTTGGTAAATGTTTAGTTGACATGTAATAGCAGACAGTATCTGTTTAGTTAGTTTGAAACACTCTTCTGTTGTTTGTTTTTTTGCAAATGTGATTTGCCATGACCAAAATGTATCTGCTACAATTTTTCATTTATTTCATTTAAATTTCCTTTTCTATCCCGGCTATTGAGTACAGCCCCACTCACACTTGTTTCAATATTTCCATTTCAGCACTTAATTATTTATCATCGAGAGCGGTTCGGCATCCTGAGGCTCCTCCTGTTTGTGACTGGAATCTATTTATCGTCAAATGTACTGCTTTCATTCGTAAGTAGCTGCCCAAATATCAATTCAGACTTACTTGATCCAAAACCTTTTACTGATTCTCAACTAAAAATGCTAACATTGTTTTTGTTTGTTCTTCTAGGTTGTTTTCGAGGGTGAAGAAGTAGAGCAGATATCGCATCAAGCATCAAATTTTATGACAGGGATGCTGTTCCCTACACCTTTTTCCATGCTCTTGGTGACAACTTGCTTCTTTTCATTTCCAATCTAAAACATTTATGAACTAAAACTAGATCGAAAAGGAATCTCACGTGTGGGGCTCTAACAGTCCTTGGTTTATACAGTTGTGATGGTCATACTTAAATTCTTTTCTCTCAAGGTGTGAAATAAATGTCATCGAGTAATTTGTCTTCTGTTCACCTTATTTCTTTTAAAATCTGTCTTAGTATTACATATAAAGATTCTCATCAAAACTTACACAGTGGTCTAGAAAACCAGTGGTGCCCATTTGAATCAAATAATAAGTGTGGTAAGCTATGCACACTTGAGCTGTAGCTAAGGAGTACTAAAAGCAAATGTGAAAATACCATAAAGGCACCAAAAAAGTTATTTGGAGATCGTAGTTAAAAATAAATTTCACATTTTCACTCAACCTTTCAAATAGAGACTGGTTTTAATTTCAGATCATGCTAGATGCCAATTCTTTAACTTTGAGCAGAATCAGACCAGGAATCAGAATGAACATCCAGTTAGATATTATGAATATTCTACGCCTGGACTGCCGACTGCCTGTTGCCAAAACCGGGGGCTCAGGTGCATGCTGCAGGTGACGTTGGGCAGAACAGGGCCTTCTTGGGCGGGGACTCGAATGCAGTGGCGGATCTGGGAGCGGCTTGAGGGGGGGGGGGCAAAACGGCAGTCCCCCCCTCTAGTCCGCACCTGCTCGAATGGGTGGAGCGGTGAGTGATACAAACTTCAACTTGGAAACCGACGCCCTCTGAACCCGGAAATGTACGGAGTGCGAGACCAGGTGCTGCTGCAGGTGTCGTTTAGCAGAACAGGCATTTCTTGAACCGGTATTGGAATGGGGCGAAAAGTGCGAGATACGAACGTTTACGTGAGTTAAATGACCGCCTGTGTTACCAGCAGAGCAGCAAATAGCGGACCTTCACCCCGAAAGGTTAGGTTATCAGAGTGTTGGCAACGGCGCGGCGGCACCCATGGCTCGCCTCCGTATTTTTGCGTAGCACGCATCTGGTCGTGCCGCTCTGCCCGCGGTGCGCAAAAGTGCACACGCGTACCCCGCGGCCCCGGGGCGCAACCGCCCCGCGGCCGTGCGCGACACGATCAGATGCGGCCCGGACACCACCACGGACCCACGGTATTATCAGGTGCGGGTAAGGGAGAGACTGCTTCATTTGTAACCCTTTGTATAACCAATTTTAGTGCAATACATAGATTATATATAACGTTTCAACAGTGTTCCTCTAAACCATTACCAAACATGGTGCATTCGGCCGTTTGAGCCCGGCCCCCGTTTGTGATCGTCTCGACTCATTGTAAAAGTTGGTCTGCCAGTGCCTGTGCGAGTTCTTTCCCAGATGCTGAAACCAAAGAGGCGCCCCTTTACGCATCTCCGCCTCTAGGTCATGGTGATCCAGCTGTCGGCCACATTTCAACACCAAATAGATTTTTTTTTAAATTGCTACGCTACGCTCGCCACATTACGCGCAGAAAAACGGAGCGTACCCCTAGTTACCTCCCAGACTGTTATTAATACTAAAAGATTCTCTTGCTAGTCGTCTTCACCACACTTGGCACTTATGAACTGGATTCATTGGCGATCCAGCGGGACACTGGAAGTCAGACGCAAACGCTTCCTGGTTGGCGAGGACAGCATTGACTCTGTGCATGGGCGGTACATGTTGTCTGCAAACACATAAAAAGCTTTACAGCAACATCAGCAAAAATCTCGCTCAAAAAATAATTGATCTTTAACCAATCTGGAAGTGTAACAAAAGTGCACACTTTTTCGGACTCATTTTTGGCCCATGGGCGCACTACTTGCAAAATTACTTTAATGATGCAAGGTAGTTGTACTAGAGCTCGAAAACATCCTAACACATTAAAGCTGAAACTTAAATTTTAAGTATTGCAGATGTTCTTCATATTCCAAAAAGTAATAGTGAACTTTATATAGTGCTCAGGACAAGTTTGTGCCCAGGTACATATAAGTTTTACTATATCTTCTTTATGGATATTATCAACTTGGTTCGGTTGGTGCCCATACCTACCCAAGTAACCAAGAGGGTGGAGCCAGCTGGGATGTTTAAGTACTAGGCGCATTCTGATGCGGAGTATCATCCCGACTATGCAGGGGGTAGCCCAATTGGTGACGCTCATATTCAACACCCAGCCATCGCAAGTCGATGGCCTGGCAGAATGGGTCGCCTGCCTACCTACAAGGCGCGATAGGCCGCAACTGGCCGTGATGGGGTGCGAGGCGGTACCAAACGATAATCGGCGATCAGTTGTCGGAATTGCGCCATCCCCAGCATGGAGTGAAAGGCACCCTAGCTCAAATGCAAGATTCTGCAATAAATGTCAATTTTCGACGAAATTTTCTTTGGGAATTAATTTGATGGCTTTCTATCACAACATGTTTTTTTTAGAGTGTGGATTGATGGAACTGAAAGATTCTTATGGAAAAATCTGCTGTTTTTGAAATTCCCCATAGCAGCTCAAACACTACATAAAAATTCCCACAATCCCATATTGAGTGCGAAGCTGTCGTCGGTTTTGGTAACATCCGATATTGCTTGCTTACTCTGTGCGGATGATTCTATCCAGCTCCTGTGATGACAGCTTGGCGCACTGGAAGTAGGCGAACGAGACCCAGAACATTTGGTGAGGCGATAGGTCCAGGCTCTGGGCATCCGGGAACCGCAGCGGGATGCGGAGCTCCGGGCCGTGCTTGGCTACGTATCTATTGTAGGCGCGGTACGCTAGCTTGATGCCCGCGTTGTCCGCGATGTTCTCCCCCTGCGTTAGGACGCCGTTCACCTGTTATGTGGCCATAAAACGTTGCATCTCAAACGCAATTCCCAGTGTAGTACCACGTAATTCTAGCGTCATTAGGCAGTGTAATGCGTAGTGGAATACCAGCACTATAAACGTAATAACGCGTAATTTGGCGAGCGTATATAGCGTAGTAGGACTGGTTGTAGTCAATAAAGATCACTGCGTAACTGACAACGACATAGCGGTTGGTGATGGTAGTGTTGTCACCGAAGATAAGGATGATTGTGCTGCTGGCAGCGACACTGTGGTTGGTGGTGGTGTTGCCAACGATACTTTGGATTGTGTTGATGGTGGCAGTGACGATAAAAAAGAAGTTCTCAGTATCAGTTCGCCGGGATCGCATAGTGGGGATGATATTGGTGGTGCCAGTGGTGTTTGGCCTTTTGCCAATGAAGCTGAGGAAGAACTATAGGTTGGTTATTGACTGTGTCAGGGAATGGGCCCAACTACTAGGCCTGCTCTCCATGTCTAACTTGGATGATCTGTCGCACAGACTGGGTTTAATCTTCCCACACATGCCATTAACGTACACCACCCTGTTTCAATGTGACTATCTATACCTTTGACATAGAAGAACTTTGGAGGCACACTTTAGTATGGGGGCATCCGCTGCAATTTGGATGGACTCGATCTGCGCGAGTATGCTCAAAGGTTTAAAAAAAAAAGTAACTTAAGATATTGGTGGCTTGCCTCTTGTACGAGTCAAGTTGTGGCCGATATTAGGCTATCTATTTGGCACTGACGACACTTCGTTTGTTATAGCAGTGTACAGAGGAATTTGTGATCCTCTTAATATTCGTGAGTTTGTGCAGAAGCTAGTGGCTGAACTAAGATGTCTCTTCAAAGATGGCTATACTCAAGATGGCATTATCTATGAAGTTTCAGTTAGATTTGACATCTTCGATGCTGTTGGTCACAGTTCAATCAAGTGTACTAGTCAGAGTGGTTATTGTGCTTGTGAGAGGTGTGAAGTTGAGGATGACTTTTCTAGACCTCGACCACACTCTGCGTCCTGGCAGACCCACCCCCTTCCCTTATTTTTCCCACCCCCACACCGGGCGGTTGATTTTAAGGGCTGAAAAAAAAATGATTGCAATGAAACTAACCCTACACTGGGGACCTGGACATGAAATTTCAATTCCCTGGCACCAACCCCCTTGTGAGCTAACCCTAGAACACGATAGCCAGTTTTGGAAAATTGGCATTTTATAACCCTTGCTGGTACACAAGGGGCGCCAAAATTTAAACAGCAGTGGATAAGGGGTGGAACATCGGTTTCCCGCTGCAAAAAATCTTCAACCCCTACCGGAGGGGTTGACGCCCCCGGTCACCCCTAGCCGACTCCTTAGGAGTTGTTGCTAAATTCTTGTTGCGGATAGGTGAGGGCATGTCAAATGCGATTCTCATCAAAGTTTGAAGTCAATCGGACGATCCATCTCCAGAGGCAAAAAAAACCGTCAAAAGTCCGTAAGACCACCCCTAACTTCAACCCCCGAAAACGCCGAACTGGGTTAGGGGCTGGTTCTGCTGGATGAGAGGTACGCCTATCCTTCATCTCAAAGGTCCTAAGCGTAGAAGGCGCTCCGATTAACGGTGCGGCCCCAATGAGCGCCCCAGTGAGGGTCTGCTAAGACTTGTCAAAGCCAGGGCCTGTCGCAGCGACAGGCCCTGGCTTTGACAAGTCTTAGCAGACCCTCACTAGGGCGCTAGACCCTTCCTTATTTTGCCGATTTAAAAATTCTAAAGTGTTCCACCCTAGAAAATATCCCTTTTGGTGTCCATTTTCTAAAAAACTTTGTCCGGTCTTGATATGACGCCATTAAGTGCTGCCGCGGAGGGCCTAAATGCCCCTCTACATGGCAAAAAATAAAGTTTCTCGAAAAATTGGAAAAAATTTCCAATGTCAATTCGATGAAAGTAGCATTCTAAAGGACGAAAATGTCAAGTAAAACTTCGTGTCTTACGGTTTCGGAGATATCGGCACTGAAAGTGCCAAAACCACCCATACCGCGGTTTTGCTTGGTTTTGCTTGATTTTTGCACTTTCAATGCCGATATCTCCAAAACCGTACGCGATACGACGTTTTACTTGAAATTTTAGCTCTGTAGGGCGCTACTTTCATCGAATTGACATTAGAAATTTTATCCAAATTTTTATCAGAAACTTTATTTTTTGCCCTGTAGAAGGGCATTTAGGCCCTCCGCGGCAGCACTTAATGACGTCATATCGAGACCGGACAAAGTTTTTTCGAAAATGGACACCAAAAGGGATATTTTCTAGGGTGGAACCCTTACGATTTCTCAAATCGGCAAAGTAAGGAAGGGTCTACGTTGCAGGCGGTGTGCAACGCCGAGTGGGCAGGCAACCCATCCGGCACCCCGAATAAGGTGGCACCCTGGCACTGACCATTCCATGGGTTTCAGGAGCGATTTGGTTTCATTATTGTCGCAGTGTACTGTACACTAGTTAAAGTGGTGATAATCATCAGTAGTGCTAGTAACACCTGTTTCAATATGTGTCTACGTTATGTTTTTAGAATCCTAACATTAAAATTGTATGCATACGCCTGGTTTTTCTTTTCACTCCATCCTAAATCTACGACGGTGCTTAGATATGAGGAGCATTTAAGAGCCACAATATTATATGATATGTAGACGATGGGAGTCCCTTTCAAACATCAGACTTACCAGATTCAAAACATTTAACTAATTCTCAACTGAAAATAACAACTTAGTTTTTGCTTGTTTTTCTAGGTTGTTATGAAGGGTGAAGCAGAAGAGCAGATCCCGGATCAAGTATCAAATTTTATGCCATGGATACTGTTGCCTACACTTTACTTTCATGCTTTTGGTGACAACTTGTTTCTTTTCAACCCCAATTTAAAACATGTATGAACTAAAACCAGATTAGATACGAATCTTACTTTTGGTGCTCTGGTTTATCTGGGGAATCGGGTTTATACTGTTGTGATGGTCATACTACTAATGTTCTTTCCTCTTGAGGTTTAAAATAAATGCAATGGAGTAATTTGTCTTCTATTAGCCTAATTCCTTTTAAAATCTTCATATGTATTAATAACGATTAATATCAAAGCTTACACACTGGTCTAGAACAACCAGTGGAATGGCTCGCTGCTAATTTGAACCTAATGATAAGTGTGGTAAGCTGTGCACAAAGTTATCGAGATATCGGCATTGAAAGTGCAAAAACCGCGTATACCGCGGTTTTGCTCGGTTTTGCTTGATTTTTGCACTTTCAATGCCGATATCTCCGAAATCGTAAGAGATACGACGTTTTACTCAAATGTTTAGCCCTTTAGATCGCTACTTTCATCGAATTGACATTGGAAATTATTTCCAAACTTTTTTGAGAAACTTTATTTTTTGCCCTGTAGAGGGGCATTTAGGCCCTCCGTGGCAGCACTTAATGACGTCATATCGAGACCGGACAAAGTTTTTTTTTTCGAAAATGGACACCAAAAGGGATATGTTCTAGGGTGGAACACTTTAGATTTCTCAAATAGGCAAAATAAGGAAGAGT
The DNA here is from genome assembly GCA_038380765.1 of Odontothrips loti. NCBI lineage: Eukaryota > Metazoa > Arthropoda > Insecta > Thysanoptera > Thripidae > Odontothrips > Odontothrips loti. The sequence continues at coordinate 6,125,387 of CM076248.1, read as the reverse complement.
CTGATGAGGCGCGCAGGGGCTGGGCAGGTAGGAAGGCGAAAACAATGAGTCCATACGCCTGTGCCCAGCAGGCTGACCTACCCTAGACTCTCCCAGGCACTGTAGATTCGCAAGTTTTCGATGCACTGGTGCGTCCTGCCTTACGGCGTCTGAAAGGTTAGCAACTAAGACTCATGCATGCCCGCGTGCATTGCGGGTCAGCCTACCCTAGCGCTTGCAGGCGCCTCAGACAAACTCAATTCACGACGATCTCCCTTGATATTAATCAAAAACTGCTACACTACGCTCGCTACATACCGCGCAGAACCGAGCGTACCCTTAGTTTACTATATACCGTGAAATACCCGTACTCTGCACTATAAAATACGAAGTGAATACCACGACACTGGTGTCAGACACGTTGAGATCCTGGATAATTCTGTGTATTTCTGGGTCTGACACTGCTGCCAAACGTTTGTAAGCGTTTGACTCTTAATTCCAGATGCCTTCAAGCGTCTAAGAATGAAACGCTTGTAAGCGCCACACACTAGACACTGCAGTTAGGAAGCTACAAGGAACGTGAGAAAGGAGCTACAGATCTAACTCACCCCTCGGCTGCTGTCTTACCGTCACGTTTGCGTCCTTGTTGGTGATGTTGTTGTACTGCTCGACGATGCAGCGCACCTTATCATGGAAGGCGGACAGTGTGTCATCGTCCCACCACAATTCCAGCGTCCCGTTCTGGTTTACCAGTCGGCCCTGTGACACGTGGCAACAGTTAAAAGGGACAAAGCGGGATGAAAGGTCAAAGCGACATAAGGATGAAGAGTTAACTTTGTTCCAAAAGCTAAGAATTCGATGTAAAAACGTCCTGACGATATTGAAGAACCACACGCAAACAAAAAAGAAATTGGTTTTTCATTTACATTTTCATCAAAGCCATGTGATGACTCGTGTCCGATAACGAATCCAATGCCGCCGTAGTTCATGTACTGTGGTCGCTCGCTGTCGAAAACGGGTTCTTGAAGGATGCCCAGTGGAAGCCCTGCAAAGCCGATAAACATTACTAACCGAAAAAGTTATCGTTCGCTCATATAAGAATTAATGACACACCGAGAACATTGGGTACATAGTATGCATTCACTTCCACGACCATTCCGTTAACAGAAGTGTAGTCAGCGCCTTTAAATTCGGAGCGGTATTTACGGAACTTGTCCTCTTGTCTGTTTTTGTGCACTATCATCATATTGTTCAGAAAAGAGTCAGCGGACAAGTTGTTGTACTGAAAATAAAACGAAAGGCTGATCATTGTTAGACTGTTAGGTGTGAGATACACGGATTCAAATCACATTTTTATTCAAACCTCTTTATATTGTGAATCCAAGAAGGAATCATTTAGTAAGTCCATCGGATAGCCAATGATAAACTGAAGATTATCAGCTTTTAGCTTGGCAGAAGATCTAGCTCATAGAAAAGAATTAAGGTCGCAATTACCACGAACAATGCTGCGGCTTTCAGCCGAATGGAAGATTTACGCACTTCGCTTCGGGGTGCATCCAATCGGCAGCCTCGACAAGTCGCGACATATCTTTGCTGATATCCTCTGCTAACGTTCTGGCGTTTGTGAGCACTTCCGGTGACGAAAATCGACGGACGTACAAAGCCGAGGTAGCGACCCCTGCTCTGAATAAGGAAATCACTTATACCATACAATTGAAGTCGCGAATTGGGAGTGAAACGTGAATACGTTCCTTTCTAAACCTGGCTAAAAAGTTGAGCCTTGCCTAATGGTGGTACATATCCGGGCCGTATACGTCGGAAGAATGCTTACCGCTCCACCACCAATGAGACGCAGTCCTTCCAGCGCTCCCGTCCTTGTGCGGCCCGTCCTGTGATGAACTCGACTACCAGTGCCCTGGAAGCCGCGTTCAATTGGGGAAGTCCGTGTTTGCGGAGTGCCCGCCAAACCAAGTAGTTGGCCAGCGTCCTACAAGACAATGTTTGTTACGCAAATAAAAACTAACTGCAGTTCACTCACGTAAAGAAATCCATGTAGTGTATTAATATTGTCTTTATTTTTGACTAAGCCGTTCGAAATGGACGAAAATAAGATGGACCCTCACCCCTTTAAAAATCGCGGACGGTCATAAGTACCCAGGTAGGTGCAAATCCAGATGGGTTTCAAAAATTAAAAATACCACCTGTACTTTTAAGTTCCTCCTGGAATACTACAATCCCAGCTGGTAATGTGGTTATTTCTACCTGTTTTCTAAACAAACAAGTTGTAATTTAATTCCATCTGGGAATTCTCAAGCCGGATTTCAATTTCCAGCTGTGTTTTGATATCCAGCTAGATTTTTTTTCCACCTGGATTTTATTTTCCAGCCGGATTTTGCAGTCCAGCTGGATTTTTTTGAGCTGTAATAAGACGTTCGAGAGGTGATTCAAATTCCAGCTAATGTTTTCGTATCCGGCTGGATTCCAAATTCCAGTTAGAATTGAGTGTGTTACAAAATAAAGTGTTTGTTCGAATTTATCGAAATTTCATGTGTGCGAAAATCTTACCACAGATTTGGATCGGCTACCAACTACCGGGAAGGTGTTTCAAATCAACAGATGAACACATGATTTCCTGATATAAATAGAATTATAAGTAGATTATTTCCAGCTGGAAGGTGTCTTTAGCTAAAGGTTCTCTCCGCCTGATATTTGAATGGAACTACACCTGGATGTATTTCCAGGTGGAAATAGTTACCTGGCATTTACACCTTGGTATCGTTATCTGATGGACTAAAAAGTTGTGGGACCAATTAATTGTCCTAGTTTTGTGAATTCTGATATTCGACGTTCCATTTAATTTTTAGCCCATTTTGGAGGGTTTGTAATTTTGGGTGTTGCAGCGCATGCAGGGCTCTGGACACTCAACCAAAACTCACATACACTTTCGCGGAACGCCATTCAAACGAATAGTCCTTCCCCTGTCGATACCCGTTCTGAAAGTCAAAATGGTACTCGATGCTGTCCAACGCCTAAAATCACCCAAACCCTCCAAAATGGCCGTCGAATATTAGAAACAACAAAACTAGACCAGTTAGTCCGAAGCACTGGAAGCACCAATCTACATCAGATAAACAATATTTAAAACCCTCGGCGATATTTGAGAGGATTAGGGCCCTTGTTTTAGTTCATTTTAAATGGCTTTACAGTACAAGTTTCAAAAAAACAAACAAATTCTCCACATATTTTAGCTATGTTCAGAGTTAGGAATGTCCGTTCGAGTTCAATGACCAGAAAAGAAAAAACAATTGTCAAATTTTGGATTGAAAGAGGCATTACAGGAAAGAAAAATTACTTTGATAAGGTTACCCCCTCAGAATACGTTGCACATTTAATCATGAATTCCATTTGTAATTAGAAAATATGCCCGAAAAGAGTCCTAATAACTTTTTTACGGTCACAAAGTTACAAGCTATCGATTAGGGGACCTGAGGGACCCCTACGACGAACCGTTTAGGATCCAGAGCCCTCTGAAGTGAGCCGTTTCTCCCCCTTCCCCTTTAAAAACAAAAAAGCTCCTTAAACCGCCTTAAACTGTGATATTTCGAACCATCACATATTAAAACGCATTTCGCTTAAGATGTCAAAACAACACATGTTTTAAATGTCGCTCGTGCAGTGTTGTCCCAAGATATGGGTAAAAAATTAGCTACTTTGACACCTACTTGTCCAGAAATGCGTTTCAAGGGGTCCAGAAATCGACTCACTGTGGACTTTGGACGACGTTGGAGGCCTCTTAAGCCCAAACGGTCGGACGTGTGTTTGCTGACAAATCTTCACAAAAAAACTTCAAATTTGGGAGATCAAATCATTTTTTTAGACGTAGAAACACGTTATGTGGCAACACTTTGCACCTTGGTTTAACGAACGGACGGGCCAGCTCGTTTATCGTAGAGTCACGTACGGCGGCAACAATTTTTGTTTGGTATCGCGGCGGGACGGTCTATCAGGTTAACGATTTTAATCCCAACAAATGCGCCTGCTGTCGGGAATTCCTGGAGAGACTTGAGGGGGGGGGGGGGGGGGCAAAGCCCCTCGAAAACGCCGCCAGGAGGACAAGCTGGCCAAACCCTTTGTCTAGCCGAGGTGCCAGTGTATCGCAGACGAACTGTCACTGACATTTGACGGAGGGACGGGCTATATCGTTGACCCCACAATTATTTGAACTTTGGTTTTATTTTTTTATGTTCACGTCTTCGCTGCCCCCCAAAATACCCAAACCGTACTAAAATATCCCCTTCTTGAGAAGTCCAGCTATCCTACAAAAAACAAAAATGGTCCGAGAGCATTTCTGGGCAAACTGCGTTTTCCATCCACGTGAGTTAACCATTTTTAAATCTACAAATCTACAACCTGATCTAAAGGGGCCACCAACCAAAGTGTTTTATCTTGCCTGGAATGCCAGTGATATAGAATTGTCCGTCGAATTGGATTCGGAAGCCTGCACGTAGGCGGTTAATATTTATATTGTGTCTAACAGCAAGTACAATCGTCACTACGCTATACTATGTCTGAACATTCGTCGGTAAGTCAGTTTGCACTTCGTCAATCACCGTTTCGACCTTTCTCAAAAACCAAATAATAAAATGGGACTTGGGACTTTGTTTATTGTATTAGCTTCTTTCTCTTCTGTAGTATGAACATATACCTCATTATGCCTGAATTGCGGACAATTGCCTCTCTTTCAGAATGCTGATGATTCATCTCTTATGTTGATGTTCGCTGTCCAAGAACTATTCTCCATTGTTCGGAAATAATACGACTTGTCGGCTGTTTTTACGGCTTTGTACGTGAATAAAACGTTCAGTAAAATACGTCTCAGTCAACGGAATCTTCAGATCGCTGGTAAAACCGGGTACAACTACGGCGTAGCGTTACGCACGTTTAGAGCGTTTTCGTTTCTCAGCTTGTTTTGAAACGTTGCAGTCCCATACAAATGCATGGGCGGAGAGTTCCGGTTTTTTGCTTAGAGAAGAGTGCGCTACGTAGTGTTGGGCGTATGCCAGGCGTAACGTAACGTTATCAGCACCCTAAATTTTGAGTTCGATGGCCCACCGTAAATTGGTGTTTACCGGCAATTCGTCTTGTATCATCTATCGTGCGAAAAATATGCTTTCGTGGGCGTGACGTAACCCGCACCCGTCGAATGGTCAGAAATCAACCTTAAATGCACGTCATTTCCCTTAATAACCATCAAAATGAGTGAGGCAACAAAGTAAAGCATGATCCAGTGCGCAAATTGACCTTACGTGTTTACCGGTTTTCAACAGCAGACAGAACATTGCCGAGGCCCTGCAGGTACGCGGGCTGCACGGCAATCATTTCGTCGTCGCTAATGTTGAAGCCCGGCGGCAGCACGTGTTGGACGTAGGATTTCCAGGGGAAGTACGGCAGAACCTCGCTTAGTCTGCCCAGCGGGACTGGCGCCGCTCCTCGAGTGCGGTCAAACCGCTGCTCGAGCGAGGGCATCTGCTGTGAGAAAAAAACAAGGGCGCACCAAGAGGCCGAAGTGCTGATTAGAAAATCACACGCAGACACGTTTCTGACGGTATTACCTAACAGTGCAAATTTCAATCCCCTCTCCCGTTAATCTCAATACAGCATCGGTTCGCGACGACCTACCGAGATTTACATCAAAAGCCATTTTATCCAGCTCCTGTCAAAGTTTTACCGATCTACGTTGGCAGGCACTCGGTTTAAGCTATTATTAACAACTTTTTCGGCGTGTTCTGGGAGTAAAGAGAAAGACTACAGCATTTTCATTAACACACCAGATTGATTTCTCTCTCCAGTGAGGCCATCTTCGTCATTTCGTTCCTGACTCGGGTGAGGTTGCCATCCAAAGGTTCAAACATCATGGCTACAGCAGTCGTCAAGTTCACGTACTCCTCGAAGCGTTTCGCTGCAGAGTTCTCATCGTAACCCTTCAGGTCCAAGGGAAGATCAGGGCTGTCAATCTAGACCAAAACTACCGACCAGTTAGCAAAGTGGATGAAAGGCGAATACTTTCCTCTAGTGTCTTCTTACCAATATTACGTAAAATGAAGTGCTTTCATTCATTACAGGAACGACGTCAATTTTGAAGAGATAATCTCCATCGAGCCCTTTCTCTCTCAACTTGTACAGCATGGATATCCAGTCGAAGTTTTCGCCTTTCCACCTGTCGCCAGCGAGTACGGGCCAGCCTTGCAGTGCCGACAGGATTCGCTTCGCCGGTTCGAGACCCAGATCTTCGAGTCGCGCTTAATGAACGAAAAAAAGAAGACGTTGAAAATAAAGAAGTAAGAAGGTGAGGGTCCTAGAGATCCTACACTATTAAAAAAAAAAGTGTTTTGAAGGGTCCGAAAAAAAAAACTGGTTGTTTTGTTTTCCCCCTCTTTTTACTCACAATTGAAAAAAATGAAATATGCGTTTTTTCGTCAACATAAATTCATTTTTTGAGCTTTATGAGTTCATCTTGTGGTGTTTGGGCGACAGCACAACGTATTTACCTGAGTTTGGCACCGTGCGCGATTTAAATATACGTTTGCTGTTATATCAGATTTTAAGATGTTAATTAAGTCAGATTCGACCATTTGAATTTTCCCGCCTGGCACGTTTCGCCTCCCATCGTTTGTTGGCCAATTGCTTGCAGCGCTTTGGTTTGTTTTCATTACGTAAGTAAAGATTGCCAATGGTGGTCCTGCTCATGAGAAGGGAAACTACCGGAAGTTACATGAAATCTTTAGAACGTAACCAGAACGAAATGTCTCTACTGTAGACTGTGAAGGGGGACAATGCTAAGCTAGCACCATGTCCGTATTTGGCAGCAAACAAGTCCCCGCAGGAAACTTTTCCCAACGTTCAAAATTTCTTTGATACGTATGACCCTTTGTGTACGTAGTGTTGTCAGAATCCTACAGCTAGCCATAGTCAGCTAGTAGCCGAACGAAAACAAAATCGGGTGTGAACACCGTGGATTTTCGACTCATCTCATCTGGGATTTATAGGAGCGAATTTTAAAAGATTAAATCTTCCATACCCACGCTTCGTGGTTTATCCTTGACATACTAGGAAACCAATCAGATTCAATTTTAAAACAAAAACAAATGAACATCTCGATTTGGTAAATAATGCAAGATATCGTGGAATCACCCTTTATTTTGTTTTCATGATCATTTAGATTGTTCAATCTCAAATATGCGTCCTCCTTACTATAACACACTGTACCCACACCCACAACCCTTAAATTACACTCAAACTATTTCGGCAAATATTAGTAAATAAACGTATTTTTAATATATCCGATATTTTCTGTTTTTTCCTTCGTTTTCTTTGTTTGTTGTTTCCTTAGCCCCCTTTTTTTTAAGAACAGTAGACGCGCTTTATACCGTGGTGGCTCAAAAATCGCGTACGACTACCTGTTTCTTCAGCCACCACCGCGCGAATTTCTTCTGATCGGGCCCTGCCTGGGATTCTGGGATGCGTCTAGTTTAGGAGATTGTTGAAGAAAATTTCCGATGTCACTTTTGGACTTGTGTGCTTACCCGTATCTACGCAGGACTGGTACAGGGTTCTGGCGACCTTGAAGGCCTTCACATCGTCCGTTTCAATCGCCTCTGAGAGTAAATCACTCAATTGCCGCTGCAGTTTTTCTTGCATCTGGCTAATGATAGTGACCTCAGTTTGGTGCGGGGGCAGTTCAGTGTCCCGTATGAAGTTTCCGCAGGTGAACTCGTAAAAGTTCTCGCAAGGATCTGTCAAGGGGTTCACGGCCTTCTCCAGGTACGCAGCTGTCATGATACCAAATTCGAATGAGTAACAAACAATAGAAAAAGTTCGGTGTATCAGTATCTTGCGGTGTCCGGGTTTACCTGTTCGATTGCATGCGCTGGAATAGCAGTGATCCTCAATTGGAGGGTTCGGTTCGGAAGATTTTGGCAAACGATGTACGCCATCTGCTGCAAAGGAGAGTCACGTCAAATCCGCGCCTCACATTCATGCAACGTATGCAACGTATTTTCTTTACAATAGAATAAGCCTGGTAGAGTTCAAGTTTTAAAATATTATACTGACTCGCTTTCCAGCCCATGGTGACCAATGAAGTGTCATACATATCACATCAACACTGATGTTAAGCAGGAAAACCTGACACGAGTGATATTTAAGACACGTGCACGTTACCGTGAGGAAATTTGACTTCTCCGTACGGAAGAATATTTATCTCGTGTTTTCAATTCAAGTGTAAACGTAGAACATGTGATCTTGTAGGGAGCTTGTTCTATCAAAGATTGTTAAAATAATTTAGTTGCTGTAAGGCAAAAATGTTTGTAAGTTGGTACTACTGTACTGCTCCTTTGTTTTCTGTATGAAACAACTGCCTATAATTAAGAACAATATTCACAGCACCCGCTTTGTTCACTAGCCCTTTGTTCGTGTTAATATAATTTATACCAATATTCAAGAAAAACAAAACTAAGAGATTAAAATAGCTGTGCGCTCAACAAAGATAACCGATACGTTGTATATTTCAGCACGTAACGGATATTCACCTGTGGTTATCTGCCATTTTCCTAACATTTAAATACAGATGTGCTCCCCTTCTCGCTGAAAACCGAAGAGCGAGGAGCCATAAAGACGCAAGACCACTTAAGTATCGATTTTTTTCCCCAAAAAGAGACCGGGTGCGGTTGTTAATGATCTGTCATTCAATAACTCCGAAAATCCAGCATGTTTTGAAAAAATAAATAAAAACGATCTGCGTTTTTGCGGGCCGGAGACGTCTTTGTCGATCTGGTCACCGAGTTGCTGCTATTCTTACGCGCTGCTCCTTGTTGCTGCTGTTCTTATCGTCAGCCTGACTTACTGCTGTAAATAGCTTGTGCACGTCGTTTTGACTGTCACGGCACTGAAACCATCTGTTTTGAGTTGTAGATCAGCTCGTAGCAGGATTCGGCAAGGACGAGCACGCTTGGGGCAGGCCCACCGCCAACTCGAGCAAAGACCCCTGAATGACATTATTTGTAATAACTGGAGGAGTCTTCGACCAAGGATATTTTTGGTTTAGGTTTCACCAACTAGAACTAGTGCCTTACATCCCTGCAAGACGAATTCACTTTCAGATATGCCCTATATTGATGATTTTCAGTCATATTGGGCGCAACAATTAGGTTTAACAAAATCTTAGCGATTTGTTTTTCTTTCTTGCTCTGGTTGTGTGGAGCCGAAACACGGCTGTAAATGATAGCCATGTTACATTGCCACCCTCGCGTATTAGTATTGAGACGTACAAAAATGAGCCAAAAAGTCGCACCAGAAATGAATTTTGTTCTGTACCTCTGTTCTTCTCCCGTTCCACCATTTCCTGGTGTAACGCGTCATCACTCTCAAAGACCTCAAACGAGAATCCACACCGATATATGAATTTAAAAGAGCATCCAGCTTTAGAGGTTAGGTTCATGGCCCTGACAATTATTTCGGCTATCGAGGGTTAACTGGATACCCACCTGCATGAGTTTCTCTCTTAAAGAGTCTGAACAGACATCAAATATGAATACGCACCGTGGAGGTTAATAGGAACGGCGGGCGTCAGCAGCGCGCCGGCAAGGAATAGGACGAAGGACAGGAAGGGTCCCCACATGCTCGCCTGTCTGCCGCGGCGACCGGCGGTTGAATGAAGCACCGAGTCAAAGCTAATGTCAGTGCAAACTGAGGGTCGCTCGACGTCGCCGGCGGGGCCATCGAAGTAAGACGAGTAGGCTAATGTCATGCAGTGACAGTAGGGATCGTCAAGCCGTGTATTAGTAGACGTGCCCCCTCCCCCCTCTCCCCTCAACCCGCAGGTTCGAAATGTTCATGGGAGACTTTTTGGACCACCGGAAAGAGCCTCGCTATGTGCTGGAAGTGAGTATTTATCACCCCTACCGGGCCACATAAAAAAACGGTTCCACCACACCTAACCATCTTTTATCCCCGGCCACAAAATTGTGTTTCCAAATAGGCCGTCAGTTTTTGCCAAATCTGACCTCGGCGACGATTGAGGCATCGCGTGGACCACGCGGGGGGGGGGGGGCACACGCATGCGGAAGAGTTTAAGTGCGAACATAAAGACTTCGTACCGAAACCGAGTGGGGTTAAATCCGGCACGCTGTAAACTGATAGCACCAACATCAGACATGATTTTCTGAACTCTCCTTCTGCTTAACATAACCAAAACCAGCAGAATTTCGCTGGCCAGTTTTCTACGGCAAACGTCAATATTGTTTACCGCTATATATTTGTTTTCTGAGTTCTCACACAACTATTGAGGACATGCTGCACAAACTTTGGCTTGTACAAGTGTGCGTCCACCCTAGAGGACAAGGTCAGATGAGCTGAAATTGTCGGGATTTAGATTGCGCGGGAGCGCTCTAAGGTGTCGGAAACCTACATTGATCAATGCGAAAAATTGGAAGTTGAAAAGTATTCAACAGTAGGAAACCACACGAAAGATGCGAAGTCTTCGACATATTGTTTTTCTTTATCCGTGTTCTTTGGAAGTGAATGCTGCGAACCGCATCACGCTATCGCGATTTTTTTTTTTTTTTTTTTTGGGGGGGGGGGGAAGCAGGACTAAATGACAATCAGAGAATTTGCCTACAGTCTGAGTTGTCTTCTTATGTGTGACATGCGCGGTTGACATAACACCTAAACGTTGGCAATAAGTGCGTCTGCGACATATCCTCCCAAAAGTAAAGTCTGCGGCTACGTGTGTGCTCTGCTAGACCTTGGGCTTTAATTTGAAGCCGACGAGTTTCAAACTTTGAAGCCCAGCTGGACGCGTCAAATAGACGCAGGAAAGCTTCTAAGCGCGCGCCCCCACCACGCCGGCTGGCCGTGGTGGGGGAAACGCCGGCAGCGTTGGGGACACGCGGTTTGAAGCTTTCCTGCTTTAATTTGACGCGTCCAGCCGGGCTTCAAAGTTAAAAGCGCGTCGGCTTCAAATTGAAGCCCAAGGTCTAGCAGTGTGTGTGATCCATACAGGAAATGGGTGCTGCATTTGGTATGGAGTGAAGACAAACAACATTGTTTTCCTTTTTTAATTGGCATTTATTTCATATTGATTTATGATCTCCCCCCCCCCCCCCCTCCGTAACCCCCCCCCCCCATTTCTATGGACTAGATTAGGTCTCAACTATTGGCGTTTTGGTTGAATCGACTAGTTATTTTGATTTGTTTGACCTTCATGTAATGAAGGGTCTACTTAAGGCGCCAAACCATAAGGCCCAGTCGATCTTAACGCACTCGCTCTGACAGTCCATCGCCCGAGTAGTTACATTATAAGACAAGAATCTAGTCTCATGACTCTTCCAAACCTAAAAAACAAAACAATACGCTAAAAAAAAGTCTTGCTGTCTGCAAATCGAACCCAGCCGATTGCTTTTCATCACGTGTGCTGAAATTAGCTAAAGTCAGATTTGGATGGCAGACCAAACCCCAAACCCTGTTTGTAACGTCTAAAGAGTTATTGACTGAGAGGTTTTCTTTGTGATCACCTCAATGTTGGAGCATCAATTTTTCACTCTACACGCCGGGAATTTCGATAGAACGTCCGGATCTTCACCAGACAGCGCACTTGCGAAGAGGATTCATCGGTGTACCCGCAGCGCATCTGAAGTCGGCTGCGAAACCTTCCTGGTTACTCAAGACTGCGTTTACCCTGTGCCTGTGCGGCACATGTTGTCTGAAACAATCATTAGATTTATCAAATGCGATTAGATACTGGCCTCACGGACGCTCTTTTAAAAGCGTAGGAATGAATACATATACAATTAAAAAAAGTTCGTGTAGCAAGTGAATTTGCAATCATTGTCCCAAGATCAAACAAAATGCGCTTGCCCACAGCAAATCCAAATAGGCATTCTCCAAAGTCCTCTCCATTAGCTTAATGCTCGTGGCATTGATTTCCCGCTCTCTTGCATTGATTCTGGACTTGATACTCGTGTTCTTATTTCAAGAATTATGTTCTTGCAGCGGCCAAGAGTAAATTGGAATTGAATTAAATGCAAAATCAAGACCAGAATCAAATCAGAAAGGTCGGGTGACGAATTTGGTAAGGTGTAGCACGCCAAGAGCTGACCGCCATTTCACTTCGTCCCACCTTTCCGGTTGCCTTGTTGGCTCAGTGGGTTCCGTGCCTGAAGGCTGGATAGTAAAGTCGGGTTCGGTCTTGGGTTCGATTACTGGCCGATGCGTAACCGATGCATAGTATCACTTCACTGATAATACTATTTGTAGTTTGACCAAGCTTGGGATAGAACTGTGGTTAGCAAGAACCACGAAGGCGCTTTGCAAGGAGTGCAGTAGACCGACGAACTTGCTGTAACCAGCGGCTACGCCTGTACTCCGTAGATGGTTCGTCGAGTCTCATTTCGGAGCCACGGGATCAACTCCCGCCCGCCCCGTTAACTTTTAGTTTCCCGGTAGAATATAGAATGTTGATCGCATTGTTCCTGACCCAAGAGCACAAGGTCAGGAACAAAGATCAAGTACTGTGCTGGCATTTGCCACAAGAACTGGCCTTTCTGGGTGTATGAAAAGGGCTTGTACGCATTAAACAAGCGTTGACGCGCATTTGTTTTCCCAGAGTTGTGTTTTGCCTAACCGATAGATACGGACAGGAACAATGTAAAAATTGCGCGCCAGCAGCCACGCAGAACATTAAATTATCGACCGAAAGCAATTAATTTGTAAACAGCTGACATTCGGCACACGATATTATATTTCTAGCCGTATACCCGCTTGTCCATTGCAAGAAAGAACGCAATGTAATCTTACTCTGTGCGCATCGTCTTGTCCATCTCCTGCTCCGACAGCTTGCCGCAGTAGAAGTGAGCGAGTGACACCCATAACATTTGCTGCGGGGACAGGTCCAGGCGGCGGCCGTCCGCGAAGTGCAGAGGTATGCGGGGTTCGGGGCCGTACTTGGCCACGTGTTTCCCGTAGACGATGTAGGCAGCTTTCGCTCCGGCCTGGTCCGCGATGTTTTCGGCCTGCGTGAGGAAGCCGTTGACCTGCGCACGACAAAGAACGAAGAAAGTGTGAAACCCAGCTGTAAAGTCAGATCAGGCAGGATCCCGCAGGGTTCACGGACTGCCACCAGCATGACAAGGTAGGTGTGCGGCCAGCGTGGATGGGCGTAACAGTGCTTAGCGATAAGGGAAGTCTGTTGCGCCCGACGAGTTGCCGTGCTATTGTGCCAATGTGCCATGAGCACTACCGACCGTCAGGTTAGCATCTTTGTCGGTGATATTGCCGTACTGCTCTATGATGCACTGCGACCTCTCCGCGAATTGTGTCGCGGTAGTGTTCTGCCACATCATTCCCTGTGGGGCACAACACAAACCATTGTTAACCAGCACATTGGGCTGCGAGGCCAAAGAGAACACCATAAACCCTTACGTTTAAGTCGTACGCGTGGGAAGATTCATGTCCTATCGCATAGCCTATCACACCGTAGTTCAAGTATTGCGGACGATCGCTGTTGAAAGCGGGATCCTGGAGAAGGCCGATAGTGAGACCTAGAATAAAAGGCACTTGAGATGTAAGAAATGTGCTGAATCCTCAATATGTTAAACGTTTTACCGATTCTTCTAATCACGCCACGGTAACACACGTTAAAACGATGGGTCCTTAGAATAAAGCGCGATGTCCCCGGAGGCTCGTTACCAAAGCGACAAGTCCCCTGAGATTTTCGCACAGGCTAGCGAGGAGTAATGAAACGTGCTCTTCTGTCAAAATCTTACTTTGACCGAAAAAGTGACTTATCGTGGTGTTAACGAGCCTCCGGGGACATCACGCTTTATTACTTGGCGCGCTGGGACATCGCGAACATCAGCGGAAACAGAAATTTGGAGGTTGAGCTGTAGCTGACGATATGGCACGGGTAGGGTAACACAGCGCGGAACTACGCGCCCAGGTGGTGCCACGCGGATGTAGTCTGCGCCGCTTGACCCTACCCAATGGTCGTGACATATCGTCAAAATATCGCGCCCTCAAATTTTTGACGAGAGCTCGTGACTGACGCTAATCTCTGCTGCGTTAACTCTCATGCAACCCACGTTTTGTTTCCTCTGATGTTCTTCTTACAGCACAGGATTGTAGATTCCGTTTCTTTTTAATCTTACGAATTAAGTACTAATTTGAAATGCGAACTCTTTGCTCAAAACAGGATGTGCAAATCTTTTGTCAGTCCCTACATGGGTTAAAACTTTGTTGGTCCAGCGGTCAATTTTGCCAAAATTTTGTAGAGACACTAATTTGTTTAATATCTTTAAAAAAAACACACACACACACACTTATCCTCTTTGTGGGTGCAAAGCTGACCAATATTGGCTGAAATTCGGTCGAATTCGACTAATTCTGCAACACCAACGTAAACCACAAAAATAGCGCTCTCCATATATTAATGTGTTTACGCGGGAAAATTTTAAGTGTGCTGGCCACCGCAGGCATACCGCAGGCGGTACTGCGGTACGATACCATCGGCCCCAGTGCAGAGCTCTGGTTGTTGACCAAAAATTGTTACCATGAATTGTGTCCAAAACACATTTCAAGTGGTGGGAAACAACACAAACACAGGCGTATCGGGTTGTATCCTAGTGTTCCTGACTATTGGTCAACTTTGGCACCCTCAAAAGGGGTCGACGGAGTGCACGGTAAAAATATCGCCTAGGAATCCTAGAGGATTTTGTCAAAACCGAGACAACTTGACCCAAACCTAGGAAGTCCCTAGGAGTTGGGTGCAAATTCGTAGTGACTCTCTTGGAACTGGTCACCTCGGTCTTCGTTCCTAGGAAGTCCCTAGGAATCGCACAGCATAGCGCAGCAACCGCGCGGCCTCCGTATCTACTTCCGAGGGCCGCGCGGTAGGCGAGCTGCGCTGAGTGGCCCTATCAAATGGTCGTGACATATCGGCAGCAAGAGCTAACCTTCCAAATTTTTGACGTTGGCTTGTGGTCGAAGCCGCGGCCGGAGATACTCTCTGCTGCGGTTTCCGTTTCGGCTCTACTCCGAACCCCTCGCAATGGATTCCTAGGGATTCCCTAGGAATCGCGCCGATTTCCTGGGGACTTCCTAGAAACGAAGACCGAGGAAATTCCAAGGGAGTCCCTAGGAATTTGCACCCAACTCCTAGGGACTTCCTAGGCTTGGGTCAAGTTGTCTCGGTTTTGACAAAATCCCCTAGGATTCCTATGCGACGTTTTTACCGTGTGTAATTGGGCAGATATCCATCATGCGTCCCTAAATAGGATATTTTATGATGTGTCTCCAATTTTCAGCAAAATTGACCGGTGGCGGAACATGCCTTTGGGATCAAATATCTTCTCACGTCTCCCCTAGCCTGAAGCGAAAGCGAACATGTGTGCAAATGACATACCTAGAATGCTGCTGTAGTAGAATGCATTCACATCGATTACTTTTCCAGAATTGGCAATGACATCTTCAGCTGTGGGGTCCACGCCGAGTTTCTTGAACAAAGTCCGTCGTTGGATCTTGGACAGCTCCAAAATGTTCTCCAGGAAAGTGTCCACCTTCATGTTGTTCTGTTCCCACAATTGTGAATTAACATAAAGTCCATTGTGCTACGTTATCCAAAGTCCTACAGATGAGATTTCACCTCCTCAACGTGCCACTCCACGTAAGTGTCGTTAAGTAAGATGTCGGGGTAGCCGATCATCAACTGGACGGACTCTGCATAGTTTTTGGCGTTAGACCTGTACGCAGAGAGGGTGTTTTACTATATTTGGAAAAAGTCTTTATGCTAAAATTAGACTAATGTTATGAAAGCTGTCGTTCTTAGACCGCCTTTCTGTTTTCCAAAAATAAGCTAACCGCTCCTGTCGAGGCTGCGGTGATCAGTCCACCATCTCATGGTAACCGCTAACCTTTGTGATCTGAGCTCATGAAACGAAAGATTTTGGTAAAGAGGGGAGGAAGGGTGGCTTTCGGGCTAGAAATTGGCATAGAGAGGACGAATGGCGTTCCGTGAAAGGCTGGGACCTTAGGTTCAAACCCCAGAGCCGAGCAACGTTGAACAGCTGTAAACAGCGCCTGGCTGGAGGTTCAGAAGCTCGGGTTGGGTGTGTCATATAGGGTGTTCGGCGTTCTATGAACAGTTGCAAAAATACTAGGCACTCGCGTACTATAATCGTGGGAGCTTGACCATTCGATGAGTTTGCTATCAGACACCATCTGCGTCCACCGAGACACAACATTTATTAAAGTCGTCGAAATTGTTTTATTTTAAGGGGTCCGAAACTGCTCGTGTAGTCTTGTACAGAGTGGTGTCTAGTAGGAGCACTCAAAATCACTCAAATTGTAATTTAGTAAATTTGAGATGCTGTCCATT
Source organism: Odontothrips loti (assembly GCA_038380765.1). Taxonomy (NCBI): domain Eukaryota; kingdom Metazoa; phylum Arthropoda; class Insecta; order Thysanoptera; family Thripidae; genus Odontothrips; species Odontothrips loti. The sequence goes on along the minus strand of CM076248.1, from coordinate 6,108,982 downwards.
GTCTTAGTCGTTTTCTGGGACATGGAAAAAAATATTTCGAACTGTGTCTCTAGCCCAATTTTGACCGGTAGAAAGGTGTCAAGTTGGTCCGGAGTGGCTGGAACTTCGCAGAGGAGGCACAGGCGTCCTGCCTCCGGACGGCAGCCGCCTCGGCAAACAAGTCGATGACCTCCCATGCATTACTAACAAAGCGTGCAGTGAGGCAGGGACTGCTCGTCGCCCCCATACATCTGTTCTTTGTCCGGTTACCCTCCAGACCCAGGCCTCCAAAACCTCCCGAACGTATATCTTCTCCGGACCGATACGGGCTGGTGGAACTATTCGTCTGTTTGGCGCCGTCTTCTAACGGTCGCCACAGCCAAACCGTTGAAGATATCGACTACAAATTTGGTGGGGAAGCAGATAAGGGTTCAATAAACATTTTTTAACCGCTCGCATATGCCTACAATCGACCGAGACTTTGCGCCACAACAACTTCTTTCCCCAGCGACGGATTGAACAACAGGCGACGACACGACGTGTGCATACATTTCTCCGCGTTCATTGCGATGGATGGTGTGAAAGCCCCAACCGGAACGCCAATCCTCTTCACAGCGTTATTATCATGCGTGTATTATCTGGACTTCGCGACTTTACTGTTGCGCAGTGCCCTCTGGTCTAACAGAGGAAAACGATTAGTGTCTGAACCAAATTCTGCCTGTGTGAAAATTAAATGAAAACTGAAAAAAATGAAAGCTGCGACCACTGTTAATCTATTTCTTTAACATGAAAATAGCTTTTCAGTTCTTATTTGCTTATAATATACAAAATGCATAACTGACGTGTCCGGATCCGAAACGAACAGCAGGTACTTGTGCGGTTTGGTTTCGAGAAAAATTAATTTTGTTCGGTTTTAAGAATTTTCATAAAATATATATATATATATATATACACATTAATATTCGTGTTCGCTCGCATCTGAACAAGGGCTCGCACACGCCTCATCAAAACAGGCCACTATAGAACAAGTAGTTGGTGATGGCGATTTCACGGACGTCCGATCTTAAATAGGAGTGTCTCAACCTACGAATGCATTCGCACTACTATGGACTCACTTATCATCAGGATGCATCCAATCCGCTGCCTCTACAAGATTCACCATTTCTTTGCTGACCTCCTTGGCTATGGCCCTGGCGTTCGCCAGCATCTCTGGCGACGAATAGCGACGCACGTACAATGCTGACGATACAACCCGCGCACTAAAGAAGACAAGAGAGAACAGTCAGACAGCAGAGTGTATAAATTTGAAGTGCTACGAGGTGAAAATGCCTCCGGCGACTGCACGGAGGATTCAGGTCAAAATAATACAGCCACATAACAAACACACAATCATAAGTTTTTAAAATAAATCATAGATATAATTCTTTGGAGTTAATGTGAATCAATGTTACAATGTTTGCATGAGAAACAATGTTGGTACTCGGCACTATGCCCAGAATTATGGCCGTCAACTAATGATAATAATCTCAACCCAACCAGACTAATAACCTTGATGCCTCCGACTCCTATGGAATTTACATGTTTTGCGTGGGGTGTTTTCCACACAAACTTTCAGACCTATGGGTGCCATTTTGGTATTTGCGATGAGATACCCTGCTCAACGGAGAAACTCGCGGGGAACCGCAGCAGAGTATCTCCAGGCGCGGCGTCGGCCAAGAACCGACGTCAAAGGAGGCTGAGCTCGCGCTGCTGATTTGATCCGACCATTTGATACGGTCGCACCGTTTAGAACTACCCTGAAAAGAAGAAGCCTCCAGCACTACGAAAAGAGGTACTCTACCATTTTTTTTTTTGTTTGTTTTGGCGAATGTATCCCACGCACTACTTCTCCGTGCCCTCGAGAATTGAGAAAGCCATATGTTCACATGTTTCAATGCATATGACCTATCTTACGCATATAGGCGTGATTTTTATATGCACACATGTATGCGGAGAAAATCCGTTCATATGTTTTGAAACATGGAAATTAATATGCTTGTGTGCATATGTTATGTATTCACATATGACTTCGTAATGTGACAGACGTTTCGATAGAGGTTACCAGCGAGGCTCAGAAGCGGAAGCTGAAAAACAAAAACACTCCCAGCCCGGAAGCTCTCGAGAACAAATATGAGAAATTTTAATGCAGAAGGGCGGCGCCAAATATGGCAGATAACCTCCAAATTCACTCAAAACGCCATTCAAGTTTCTCATACCTGCCCTCCAGAGTTTCCGGTCTGGAAGTGTTTTTACTCTTTAGCTTCCGATTCCAAGGTCTCATTGGAAACCTCTATCAGCAGATCATGGACAGTATTGCATACGCCTACCTGTTGTGGACAAGATTAGCGCACTCCTTCCAGCGCTCCGTCCCCACTGCAGAGCGGCCCGTGGCGTGCTCCTTCACTAAAGCCCTCATCGCCGCGTTCAGGTTGGGAAGCACTCGTTGGTGAAGAGCCCGCCACACCAGATAGTTTGCCACCGTTCTGAAAATATCCCACCCCCACCATAGAGTTTCATCATTTTGAAGAGACTGGTCCAGAACGAGACTGAACTCTCATTACACGTGCCCCCCACCCCCTCTCTTTCGAAATGTTGATAGGCGTAACCAAGGGCGTAAACGGTTTACGGGTGCCGTTGCGTAAAAAAGAAATTTGTGAATTTCAGAGGATTTGGGACCACTGAAAGCGATTCCGTAACGCTCTTGTAGTCAGGCCCTTCGGATGTAAAAGATTTAAATTAAGGTTTGCTACAGAAAAACATTAGTCGGTTCGGATAAGGTAGGAACTTAAAGGGCTAAAATGGCTTGAGGCGATATTCTTGAGGCTAGTCACAAATTCCGATATAACTGCGAGTTATAATGATAAATATAAAAACGTTCCTAGAGCACATATGACAATGGAGTTTACCACTTTCAAAAAGGCAATGCTGAAATCAGGGAAAAAAATTCTTGACCGATAATGTCAGGCGAAGGCACCCAAACTACGGTTTTTACTCGTTCTTTGCTTCCTCTACTACGTCTATGACGTAGAAGCAAAAAAAAGAACGAGTATTGCGCTCGCCCTGTCAGTTAAGACCCCGATTCATCTCGAAAACTGTGTACTGTTTTGGGGGCGTTTTGGTCAGGCGTTGATCTAGTTTCGAAAATGACATATTAGATTTCTGAAAAACAGGTAACATAAATTCTCGTAATTAGAGACCGCAGATCGGTAGAAGTTTGTCTTGGAACCATCCGTCGCCCGCCGTCAACAATCACTTTTCGCGTACTCAGCAGGGCTCGGAGTAATAGATTAGTGGCAGCAAAAATGCGAGAGAAACACAGAATTTTCAAAAAATCACAAATACTGATTGTGCAGAAATTGTTCGTAAATATAAGAACCCAAAACATTAAATTATGAAAATCTCGAAAAACCGTATTTTCCCTCAAAACTCAAAGGACGAGCCTGTCCTAAGACGCTAAAGCGTTCTCCATGTCTGTCTTGTTGAAAGAGCACTGTTTGGGCGCGCTGAGTAGCGACGGCTTTTTCGCACCATTCACAACTGATCACGCTGAATTTGGCACATATAAACCGGACGTCTGAACCGCAACGCCCCCCCCCCCTTTCCGGCCGGACGCACTTTATGGACGGCCCCTTAGCGTCCCAATTTTTCCGATGGTCGCCATTTCTTAGTTTTTCAAGCCAGGAAGTTGCCGTTTTGCACATACTAGCCCCCATACTTGCACTTGAAGGTCCCAAAATGCCAGAGCCGGGAGAGCCGCACCCTATTCGGAGGGGGTGGCTGTTTGACTGTGGCGGGGTGGAAATTTCGACCGAAGGTCAAAGAAACACCTTTAAATTTAGTGAAATTTCAAACATTTTGGTGAGCAGGACTAGGGGGCACGTAGGGGGAATTCTCTGTCGCTCTACTCCCAGCCACGGCGCTGCGGCTCGTGAACGCGCGGGCCTAGGCCTCTTGTGGGGATCCGAGCAGGACAGTTTGGTACCGTCGGAGAGGTTTTAACTCATACCAGCATTTTTTAGGGTCGTGTGAAAACCGACCGGAACCGTTCCGCATGTAGGTAAGGTTAGTTCAGTAAGGCGTTTTGGGGATTTAGGTACCAGCTTATGACTGGTTTCGCCTTATTTACCGGTACGTAGCTGATTTAGACGCCGTAGTATTTGCCTTGTTTATTGAATTCCAGGCGTTTACGTCACTCAAGGACGGTCCTCAAAAGTTTTGGCCAAAACTCGAGGTCGGTTTTGGCAAAGTTTACGCTAGTTCCGGGGAGTAGCGACCGGGGCGGCTGGTCTTACCCCTTCCGCGTACGTATCATAGCGTGCGCTGCATACCGCCCCCCCCCTCCCCCGACTTATATAATAATTATCGAAACAGAAAGTTACGTTTTAGAATCTGCACTGTGAAATCCGTGTACACTCGAGGTTTTAGGTCCTCGAGGTCTTGATTTTAGGTTTTAGGACCTTCAAAAGCAGAAGTCGAGAGAACAGTAGAGACGATTGCTCACGATCGCTGTGTTCTCACTTCTTACGTTGGATGAAAAGAAGTCCAATAAACCGTTGACGTGTCCCTTTTCCCACGGAACTCACTAGATTTCAGTACTAGCAAATTGCTCGCAATATTTAAGCATAGATAAACCAGCTAGTGCTTGACCGCGGACCAGGGCTCAGCGATAAGCGAAGCTTGTTACGCCCCGATGTGGTCGGGCGTACTCCTACCATGTTTTAATAACCATTCTTAGAAGTCATAATGTGATAGAGGTTTCCAATGATACTTGGGAATCGCAGTTGAGGAACAATAACTCTTCTGGACTGGCAACTCCCAATGGCAGGTATGAGAAACTAGAATGGTGATTAAAGTGATTTTGAAGGTTAGGTCCCAAATGTGGCGAGGCCCTTGTACGTCGATATTTCTCATACCTGTTCTCGAGAGTTTCCGGTCTGGAAGGGTTTTTGTTCTTCAGCTTCCGATGCTAAGCCTTGCTGGAAATCTCTATGCGAGGCTTTTAGAGGGTGTTCATTTCAAGCTCTTCAGTGACTACAATAGGGTTTTCCGGAAGAGAGCTTGACCTGAAACGAGAAGACGACAAGAATCGCAAAAGCGGATACGGAAGTCTACGGTATGAAAAGTTACGCAGCACGTGCCACGCCGTCAGCCACGAGCCGACTCGAAAATTTGAAGGCTTAGTTCTCGCTGACGATATGTCACGCCCATTTAATAAGTTCAGACAACGCATATATCATCCGCGCGGCCTGGTGACGTGTATCTTGAGGCCGCGCGGTGTAGTTCCGGTGCTCCTGACCCTACCAAATGGTTGTGATATATCGTCATCGAGAGCTGTCTCCAAAATTTTTGAGTCGGCTCGTGGCTGATGGCGTGGCACGTGCTGCGTAACTTTTCATACCGTAGACTTCCGTATCCGCTTTTGTTATTCTTGTCGTCTTCTCGTTTCCGGTCAAGTTCTACTACGGAATACCTTTATGACTTGGGAATGACGTCCCCGCCGTGGCCCATTTTGACGTCATTACGCCTAGACCTGACTTCGATCTCATTTTGGCGGCATTATAACTTCTGCGCTCTGCCTGGAATGAATCCATGTGTTCATTTTATAAACGGTTCTGTTCGTATCTTATTGGACATGGCGTTAGTAAGTGCTGTGCCCCGCGGCAGCCAGAGCGCGCCGCGGGTACAGCTAGCAGACAGCAGGCAACATCTCTCCCTGGCAGCGCGCCGGCCGCGCATGCGCACGGCCTGGCTCGAGCCCAGGCGACAGCCTGGAGCGAAGGAAGAGCTGTCCACTCACCTACCGGGCCTGCTCCATCACGGAGCCCCCGGTTCGGTGACAACCCTTACCGCACCCTGTGATTTTAAAGCAATAATACCTCACCACGACGACAACCCGGCGAGACCCCGGACCAGAGACTGGCCTTCTACTCTACGAGACCAGCGTTTAGGCGACTCGGTATTGTACCTGTACTGGAATAAACCTTGTGTTGCACCACCATCCTGTGTCTCAATCCGAATCCCACTGGTCCCATAGCACGGGCATAACAGGAAGATATGAACGACCGTCGAACGTCAGTCGTAACTAACAAACTCAACTTACCATAACATAAAATCGTTCATAATATGAACACATGGATTCATAACACCAACGATCCTGGTTTTATATTCTGGCAGTGGCGGCTGTACAAATGTTGCGAAGAAAGTTTATCGTAAGTATGTAAACGAGTGAATTCGCTACTACATTGCCAACTTTACCGTTTATTCACGCCGGACAGTAATTCTTCCAGCCCTGTGAAGTAGCTCCTGGGCTTCAAATTGACTTCTGTGACATTGTAGCTGGGCGGCACTAGTCGGCTGATTAACCTCGACCAGGCGACGGACGGTAGATACTCGTCCAGTAACGTCACATTGTAAAAGAATACCTGACGCCCCGTAGCCCAGCGTTCCTCCAGGCTTGGCATATGCTGCGAACAGAACAAAAAAACAACACAATTTCAGACCTTCCAGCACAGCCCTCAAGGGGTGGCCGACTATCTTATACTACTCTCAACACGCTATAGTAAAACTAGGTACAATGCTCCATAATACTGATAATATCCATTATAACACATGATATGCTCAAAAGTTATGTAAATTTGGTAAGTTTTCCGAATTTTTATCCGTACACGACCCGCTAGTGTTGGAAAGATCGGTAATCGCGGTGACGGTTAACCGGTTAAATTCACCGATCGACTAAGATTCACCGGGCAATCGCTGTAACCTCAATCGATTAATCGGTGAAACGTTTCGGTTAACTGCTTTTTAATTACACGCAAAATTTTGCTTCTACTTCAACGAGAGAACGAAGGAATGGCCGTCGCCGTGCGCTGCGCCGCTCCTAGCTGGCTCTGAGACTGAGACAAGCGTCCGGCCGCGACTCGACTGTCGACTGCTGCTGCTTGCCTCGCCTCTCGCTCAACTGTAATTTGTATGACAATAAATGCTTGAAATGCTTCGTTTCACCTCGTGGTTTTAATTTGTCAAAATGATCAAAACTCATCGCAAATCTGAATATTAAGCGTTTATGGTAATTTTCTAGACTTTTCACTAAAATCAGCGATTAACCGGTTAACTGGTTAAAAGTTTCCACCTCTAGACTTCCACCGGCGAAATGCCCGATCGGTTAACGGTTAACCGTTCACCGGTGAAAAAAATTAGTTTACCAACCCTACACCCAACCCAGTCAGCGACCCTCGGTCGCCCTTGTCTATCGATCAGTGGGTGTTACAATTTCAACAAACATTTTCAAAAAAAAAAAAACACAAATTTGTTCTACACTAAATTCAAGTATCTTAATGGGAAATCGTAGAAAAATTTGAACTGCTGCGATCTAGCGAGGAAGCGCAACAACACCTGGCAACAATAACACTTACCCAACTTAATACTTTACAATAGCATTGCGACCATGCTAATCGGCTTCAATATTGATATAACGGCTTAAGATTGAATGCCAACTTCTGAAGTGTGCTAAGGTCTCCAACAATGTTTCGCTACCTACTGGACCCTGGAATGTTTATAACGTACCAAATTTAAGTCTCGCTCGAATGATGCAATCTTTGTAATCTCGTCCTGGATCCTGGTTTGATTTGCATCAGTGGGAGCTAACATCTTGGTGACATTCGTTATTAGGTCCACATATGCGTCGAAGCGCTTCGTTGCAGTGTTGGAGTCGAAGCCTTTCAGGTCCAGATTAAGTTTAGGTATGGAGACCTACACAGAAGCAACACCATACTTAAGTTCCAGTACCAACTACAATCTCATGAAGTTGACAGACTTCCAGAGAAAAGCAAAGGTTTTGACATCAGAATGTAACAAGGTGGGTGTACGCCAGACTACGTGACTCCGCTCATCACTAATCACTTCCGCCCCACGGTGCATGCCCACCTTGGTCTTCCGGCGGCAGTCATTGGGATAGACCTGTGCAATTGTGGGAACAAGTCGCATTCAGTCGACAATTGAAATAATCGAACTGTCCGATAACGATTATTAGAATCGAAATGTCATGCGATTAGTTGATTTGATTCGATGGATCGAATTAAGCCGATTAACGAAAGGCCCCAATTATTTCACAATAGCAAACGGCAGCGAAGTTTGGGGCTTGAGCAGGTTTGAAGTATTGCACAGTAAACAGGGCATGAGCTGGGAGGATTAGCCGAGATAGAGTAGATGAATCTCTGCTCTTCCCGCTCGGACAACCAGGAAATTGCACTTCTGATATGCGATCTAGCACGATCCATGGAAGCTGCTGACCGTCTACAACTAGGGTTTTGACTTTTGTTCTCTGTCTTCCAGTAGGCGAGCGGGCAATACGATGACATGAATCGCTCAAATTCACGTTCAGAAAGCGGCTAGGATCCGATCCGGACAAACCGAACACTTTTTTTGTTTGATCGAATTAATCGGAGTCGCAACTTAAGTGCTCGAGTTGCGGTCTGTTCGAAGGTAAATGAATAATCCGTTTGTGACCGATCAGCCCGTCCCGTCGTCGCGTCGCCGATAACAATTTTTCGCAGTTTAAAGTCATTAAAAATTCAAACAAGGAAGCCAGAGGTGGGGAACGCTTGGTTTACGCCCTAATGACGGGGTGACAATATTTTTCAGCCTTCTGCTTTGCTGTCGGCAGCCAGCTGACGTCCGGCAGGGAACGGATTCAAACGTAGGCTTTTGCCTGCTTTGGCCTGACCCAAGGTGGCCGTGACTCGTTTCAACGGCCGACAGTGAACAAAGAAAGCTTCTATTTATAGACACACATTGAGTTCAGCGAGACTTTTAAGCGTTGTTTATTATGAGTTTATTGTTGCTAACATGATTTTGGATTCCTGCAAAACGTGATGGCACCGTCGTCCCTGTTCTCCCATAGTTTGAGGAGCTGCCAAATCTTATTAACGGTGGTGCGGGTTCCTTCAAGCGGCGGGGACAGTGCTGTAATCTTATCTCAAAATAGTGGAGTGGAGGAAGGCAGACGCAGAAATACATTGAGTTTGTGATGCTTGTGTTTGAGTGTTGAGTGTTAGGGTGGGTTTAGACTGTGAAGCTGACGGTGACGCTGACGGCGTTGATCAGTTGTTTTGGGTGCGTTCGTGACGCTGACACTACATGGGCCACCTAGATTTTTGTATTTACGGCGCGAATATGGTCAAAAATCGGAAGAATCCTCGGGGCATTTCCAACGTCAGTGGTAAGAACGCACCCAAAACAACTGATCAACGCCGTCAGCGTCACCGTCAGCTTCACACTCCAAATCCATCCTAAGATTTACAAAAGAAGCTAGCTGGGTGGAAATTCAAAGTGAAGTGAAACAGAAGTGCGATTAGAGTCACTATCAACAGCACCAGTGTCATTGGCACCAGCCCACACATGAAGAAATGTTTGTATTTCTGGACTGTGGAATGCCGACTGACTGCTGGCAATGCTAGAGAGTAAATACAAAAAAAAAAAAAAAAAAAAAAAACATTTGAAAACCATGTCATATGTCGTGCTGTAGATAATTTTCTAAGTCGAAATACATCCGCGTAGACCCTGTGCGAGGCTAACGGTGGTAGTCCAATGTGGCGTCCCTCCTAGTTCCCGAATTTCGACTTCGGAAAATTATTTGCAGCCCGAACCGATTTACGCATTTTCAGTTTGGTGATATTACGATTCTGTGTTGCATGGGATTTTTTTTTTTTTAATTTTTTTTTTTTTTTTTGGATTCCCACTTTTGGATGTGAGTGGTAAGTTCGGGGAGAATATCGTGTTACAAAAATAAGGGCCGGGCGTCGTCTGCTCGCCGGGGCTTCGCCGAGCTTCGTTTGGCGGCTGCTGGAGTCTAAACCAAGCGCTGTCGGGTCTGTCGCTTGTGGGGCCCGTGAGCCAAGGTCTGTCCCAGACTGACCCCGGCAGTTGCTGCCCCCTGGTTGTTCGTTCGAGAAAATTATAAAAGTGTCCGGTTCGAATCGAAGTTATTTTGAGTGACATCTATACGGATCGGATCTGAGATATGCTGTTCGCGCATCTCTAATTTTCATTATCAGAATCGCTGCGCTAAGAATCGTTGTCGATTATCAAAATAATCGATTTAAAATCATTAATCGCACAGGCCTATGCACAGAGGGATATGCGGAACAAATATTACCAATCCCCTCTTGGTACTAAACGAGGTGAGCAATTTGCGAGGCGCTGATTTGGATAGAACTCGATTTCGGCAGGACCCCTCATTATATGGGAATAAAGACTAATAGGAATTATACCAGCGGAAAATACGATCTGGAACATTGCGACAAGGATTACACTATACGATCAGAAAGAAGAGAAACAATCAGGGAATTCCTGCGCTAATTTGTGTCAGAAAAATTTCCTGATCGTAGAAGGTTTGATCACATTTGCACTTGTATTCTGGCGTACTCCTACCTTGTATTTCAAAAAGCAGTGCCTAAAAGTGTATCTTGTTTTTTTGGCAACTGCACACATGCACAATAAAGAAACAAAACCTCAGCAGCCTTACGCAGGTGGTTGTAATTTTGAAGTTTAAAATAGTATCTGACCGTGCTTACCGACATCACATATTGATTGCCAACCGTGTCAATATCAAACTCAAATAGGAAGCTGCCACTTAGTCCTAGATCCTCCATTTTGAGCAGCATTTCGTTCAAGTCAAAGTTCTGTTCGTCCCAATTGTCTCCTTCGAGGACTGGCCAGCGTCCCAGAGTCCTCAATACGCTTGTAGCTGGATCAAGGCCATTTTCCTCAAGTAGGTCTTTACAGAATGCGTAAAAAAAAATAGTTTAATATAAATCAAGAAATCGATTTTGCAACAAGAAGACATGTCACTGGGGTCCGTCCAGTTTCGGGGGGTGCTGGGCGCTCTGGGGTCGCTAGACGTCCTTAGCCGTGCTGAGTCTTACAGTACCTCTTCACCTTAGCCGCCCTTTACTCTAGCCAAAATACACTAAATATATATATGTATATGCTTAGTTTAAATTCTGAAAAGGGTTCTGGTGCATTAAAAATAAAGATACATCATGATGGACGGTTTTCTCTCAGGTTGGGAGTAGACGTAATTTCCTCGTACAACCCTCCAGCAAAGTCAAGTGTGGACCAGGTCAACGGAACGTAGCGTGGACTAGGTCAACGGAACGTAGCGTCAAGGGGTTACCCACTCCCATTTTAAGCGTACACAGGATTCGGGATTACCAAAATTACCTAGATTACCAGGATTCCTATGATTACCCAAGGATTACCATGATTACCAAAGGATTACCTGATTACCATGGTTACTTAAGGATTGCCATGATTACCTAATGATTACCACGATTACTCAGTGATTACAATGATTACTAAAATTCTTGGATAACAACTCTGTGCTCCCTTTCATTCGAATGGTTCGCGGTCAACAGGTCGTCTCCGAAAACCCGGAAACAGAGCTTCTGCGAATGGTGTGTTCGCCGACCATAGTCCACCATATGAGCCTGGTGATGAGAAGTGGATTTTCTATTTCATGTCAGCATATACACATTGATTTCCATGCAAGCTGTAAAATAATTCATTCATTGGGTCACTCACGTCGGTAACCAAGGGTTAAGAGTTGGCTACAGTGGGAAGGTGAGCGGAGGAGGGGGGCAGCAGGGGGCGTTCATGTTGTTTCGTCAGTGGTAAAGTCATCCTACCTGACGGAGGCAATAACCTCTAAACCGTTAAACGAAAGAGAATGTAGCAATGAGACGTGTTGCAAAGATTATGAATAGGGGTTCTCCTATGTTAAAACGAAAATTGTGAGAAAGAAATGGGCTTATTTGTTAGGCGAGGCGGCGTGACCCGGCGCGGCGTGCCGCTGTTTTGAAACGCAGATCTTGCTCTCGTACCCAAATTTAAGTCTTAGATATTAACAAGCCCCGCGGGTATTTTGGACAATTTCGGGGATCTAGTTAGAGCCAGAAGTAACTTAACAGTGAAAAGTAGTAAAGATATAACTATTACTCACGGTCAAAACAGTGTTCACCAAACCGGCGTTTGCAGTGCAGCCGAGCCGAGCTGAACGCACAGGAAGACGCACAGACCCGACATGCCTTCCGGTCGCTTCGGCTAGCGTCAGCTCGCTTCGGCTTGCTTCGGGCCACTTCGGGTGCCCGGGGAAGACCCCTCCGAGCAGGGGCAAGGTAGGCCACACCGGTGTCCTGCGGGGCCGGTCGGTGGCCTACCTTGCGGGCGTTAGCCGCCCGCCCACACGGTTGTGATTACTACGAGATTACCAAGATTACCACTTGATTACCACGATTACTACAAGATTACCACGATTACTACAAGATTACCACGATTACCACAAGATTACCACGATTACCACGATTGCCCCATGATTACCCATGATTACCGACTAGGTGTACACACGATTACCTCAGTGGGTAACCCCTTGCGTAGCGTGGACAACTTTGGTCCACATTAGGAAGCGTGAACCACTAGTGGTCTACACAAGGAAGCGTGGACCATGGGTGGCCCGCACTGGGAAACGTGGACCACCAATATTATCAGATAGGGAAAGGCACGGTGGGGTGTGGACCAATGGTGGTCCTCACAAGGAAGTGTGGACACGAGAGGTCCACGCTTCCTTGTATGGATCAAAGTGGTCCACGCTACCTTGTGTGGGCCTGGTCTGCACTTGGCTTTCCAGTGATGTCTCTTGCACGAACACAGCACTTACCTGTTTTTACGCACGACTGGTATAGCGTTCTGGCCATTTTAAATGCCCTGCTGTCGTCAGTGTCAATTGGCTCGACGAGCAGATCACGCAATTGTCGCATTACGTTATCGTGCATCTGGCTCACGACGGTGACCTGGGTCTCGTGCGGGGGAAGGACCGTGTCCCGTATGTAGTTGCCGCATGTAAACTCGTAAAAGTTCTCACATGGATTCGCTGAAGGATTTATGGCTTTCTCCAAAAACGCGGCTGCAATGCAGACGTTGAAATGGTGTAAGGAACTCTTCACTTGAATAAAATCAAATAGGAATAGCATATGACTATGACCGCCTCAGCTACTCTAGGCTGCCCAAGAGGCTGCCCCTGACCAAAATTTCAGTCATCTTGAAAGTTGCTGGACCTAATGAAAAGCCCTTGTCGCAGGCGGTAGTACAGCTTCCGGAGCGAACGTCACCTGGGCCGGCGGAGCGGAGGCTGCTGTCGCCTGACTAACAGAGCGAGGCAAGCGCCAGTCCGGCGGCCACAGCCATTCCGATATCCTATTTTTAGCCCGTCCCGACACGTTTCGTTAGAAACGGCAGGAGCCGGGCTTATAGTCTGATGCCGCATGTTCGTTCGGGCGGACGTGTGTTCGCCGACTTATCGTTCATAGAAAAACTTCAAATTTTGAGGATCAACTACCTTTTTAACGAAGAGTCACGTGCGGTGGCAACAATTTTCGATTTGTATCGCATTTTTTATAAATAGAAATTTGTCTGTTTTTGTTTTAGGTTAGGGTTGTCCACCGCGCGCACACCATTACAATCGCGGCGCGCACAGGGACGGGCTCAGGTTAACGATTTTAATCGTAACAAATACAGCTACTATCGGGCACTTCTAGGGAGACTTGAGGCGGGGGACGGAGGCCCCCGCAAATGCCGCCGGCAGGCCAAGCTGGCCAAGTCCCCCTAGACCTGGGAGATATATCGATAATTATCGCGATAAATTTACTTATCGGGGGCCCGATATTGAATTTGCCGAATTATCGATTTATCGTGCCGCGATAAAATATCGGCGTTACCGCGATATCGGTGTTATCGCGATATCGGCGTTATCGCGATATCGGTGTTTTTGCGATATCGGTGTTATCGCGATATCGCGTTAATTGCGATATTGCATTTACCACGATCCGGTAAGGGGACGTTCATAAACTTCGTGACCGATTTTAGGCCACTTTTTGACCCCCCGCCCCTCTCGTGACGAGTCGTGACCAGGCCTCAGACCCCCCCCCTCCCCCCCCCCCCCCGTTACGCGACCAAAACCTTCAATTGCATTTTTCGCTATATAATGGCACAAAAGTGCATTTAAACCGGAAATTAGTAGTATTTTTTCGTGTAAAGTTAGTTTTTATTGGAGTATGAAAGCGAGTCAAATACTAAAAGAATTTATTAAAACATCAAATAACAACAATTTAGATATTGAAGAGTCAGAACGTCGTCATATCACACTTCCTCGAAGACCGGGGTGCACCACCTAGCGATATTCTCGATGACATCAGCCTCCCCACAGACGGCCTAAGCGCCGCAGCTCCGATCAGTCAGGCAGCGCCGCCGGCGCGCTGCCCTGCAAGCCGGCCGGCAGCCACGCAACGCGACACCGTCCGGGCGGAGTCACGTAACTCTCGCTCAACCCCCCCCCCCCCCTCGTGACCTGGCGTGACTTTTACGACCCCCCCCCCCCCCCCAATTGGTCAAGTAGTTTATGAACGTCCCCTAACACTGGGATCGTCACTGCATCGGACACGAGGACGTAGCCGGGGTGGTACCGGCACCTGGCACAGGCACAGCAGCAACAACACAGCACAACTACGGCTCGATGCCCGGTTGACAGGACACGCTAAGGAATAAGCAGGGCAGCCAGCAGACTTGCTTGCTCGGATTTTTGTGGGTTAGTGTTGCTGTGCCGCCGGCTGCCGTCTCGCTCGCTCTCGCTGTGCGCCCCTTTCGCCAGGCGTGGTTTGTTGTGCGTCCGCCCCGCCTGCCCAGTCTGAGGTGGCTACGCGACGTAAAGACAAGGCATACACCATGGCCCGCCACGTCTCTGATTAATTTCTGAACTTATCTCGAGAGAGTGGAAAGTGCTCTAGGAGTGTCAGGTGACCATACCCAGGAATGAACCTCGAGCCTTATTCGGAGTCACCTCAAATCTAAGCATCCCTTACTGTTCTTGGAGCTTATCGCGTTAACTTATCGGCCGATTTATCGCGATATCTTACTACCCCGATACGCTTTATCGGTATCGCAAAATCGCGATAAAGAAACATAATCGTATCGCGTTATGAAATTTCACTTATCGCCTAGATCTAAGTCCCCTTGTCAAACCGAGGTGCCGGTGGAGCGCAGCGGAACTGGCACCGAGGTTGACGGAAGGGACGGGCCAGCTTGTTAATTACAAAAAAAGAGCGCAAGACGAACGCCAAACAGAGAGGGCCCTCGTCTCTTTTTTGCCACTAGTTTGAAACATTTCTGATTTTTAATAATATTTTGATTTTGATCGTATATAGATCTACATAGTAGTTCAGTCCCGGTGTATTGCCGTGACATTTTGGTGTACAACGTTTAACATCTTCAATCACGCAACCCTTGAAAATGCTTTGAAATTTTGAACATTTTTTTGTTGTAAACATGGACTTCGAGGGGAGGGGGGGGGGGTCTTCAAAATCGGACAGAAACGGACGGAGGAGGGGAGGGTCCAAAGGAGCGGACGTACTTTACGGATAACCCCTAGTGCCGGCCCGCGACGATACGGCGACTGTCGAGTAGCGCGCGGTCGAGTGCGTCATTGCGCTTGAATGCCCCTTCCGTCGTTCTCTATCGCGCGACGGTTGTACCCCACATACATTCATCGCCGTCCGCCCTACCTCCCCCCCCCCCCCCCCCCAACCCAAGTCGCTTCTCCCCTCAGGTGCCCTCTGCCTGTCCCTACCGCAGGCGGTAGGGCGGTGCTATACCATCCGACCCAGTGCAGTGCACAGTAGTGTGCAAAGTAGCCAACACGTTCCGTTTAAGAGCAGTTTTGAGCATGTGGCGGAGAACGAAGGAAACGTGGTTACCTGATCGGTTGCAGCCGCTTGAGTAACAATATTGGCCCACGTGTTCTTCGCTGGGCATGGACGTAGAACTCGGCATGCGCTCTGTGACACATATCGTAAACATAAGCCAGAACCGCAGATTCCTTTCGTAAACTGTACTGGTTAAATGACAGGAGAAGAACGGGCAATGTACGTAGACGTTTCACACTGGCAGCGAGATTTGATAGAAACATGATTTTCTGAGATTTACATTTTGAAATCTAAGAGTTTTCTGGGATCAGACATGGATATGGCCACATTACTATGTTCGTCAGTAATATGGCGTGAACCGCTCGAAATCAGAGAATTGTTGGGATCTCGAAATCAGTGTTAATCTGACAAACGGTCACAAGCCCACACATAAACTAAAATGGGTAAGATGTTTTCTGGTGATGCCCACGCGTAGACGAATGGATTGGTAAATACATTTTCATTTCAAGTGATCGTGAGAGATGGATGCGCGCGTAACATCACATCCACGCAAGTCCAGTCGTTCCGTTTCCTGATCCGAACCAAGTAAGTCCACGATGGACTTGCAAAGGCCCCCCCCCCCCCCCCCCTCCTTGCCGGAAAAGTATGCAACCCTCACTATATTCCAGCCTGTAAGTACGCAAAAGGCCCCTCTTCCTCCTCGAGTAGATCCTAGATACGCCACAGGGTTGGACTCAGAAAACAGGTGCACCTATGTGCGGTACGTGGTTCGGGTCAGAAAACGGGTGGACATAGATGATTTCCAAACTGAAAACCAAAAATATTAGACATTCAGCGAAGGTAATAACACGCTCATCAAGGTTATCCGTTTCCTTAAAAAAATGTTAACAGTCCACATGGTTTTATCTTTAAATCTTTACAAACACCGAATTAGTTTACATCACCTCCTTAAAATTTTTAGATAGTTGGGCTTAAGTCCATTTGTCAGGGAACCAGTAAACTGCGGGATTTGCAAAGTCCGCCTATCGACTTGAGTAAATTGTTTACACAAATCCTGCATGCAAAGGATTTCTTTGCACTGCATTTCGTATAATTCTTTTGTTTCTAGGCCCCTACGATCTATTCTTTGTGAGTTCACGACGTGCTTTTATTGTTATTTTTCTCAAAGTCTGTATTATAAACCTTTTATGTGCACAGTGGGTAGAATCACACCAGGGGAGGGCGGGGCCAATGCGCGACTCCGGGCGGAAGTGCGGGTTTGCGCGCCGCGCCTTGTAGTTCAAACTGCTTCTGAGCTTACCTGCTTGTTTTGCACCTCAGTGACACCCATATTATTGGAGAGCGTCTCCGCTAACAGCGTCGGTGTGGGGAGAGTCTTCCTACACCACACGTTGAATTCGGCTACAGCCTGCAGTTAAGTATATTCTTGTCTGGATACCCTTCGATACTTAGGTTACGGTTAATTTAAAGTAAAATGTGTAGTTCGTTACTGTACCTCCGGGAATAAAGTTTCAAGCTTGGTAGAAGATCTAGCTCATAGAAAAGAATTAAGGTCGTAATAGGGTACTTGGGAGAGGTCAAAACCGGAAGTGGAGAAGACGCGCAGAAAGAAAAGCGGAAACAGTAATGAGGGTAACCGCAGCAGAGAGTATCTCCTCCACGGCGTCGGCCACGAGCCAACTCAGAATTTCTAGAGGCTTAGCTCTCGCTGGCGGTATGTCACGACCACTTGGTAGGGTCACACAGCGCATACCTCCTCCGCGCAACCTGAAGATATGGATCCTCAGGCCGCGCGGGGTATTGCTGCGCTGTGTGACCCCACTATAGAGTCGTGACTTCAGTAGGTATTCAAGATCCTCTCACCCTGGGACCCACCTGAGGCAGGGTTAGATCAGGTAGGTTGGGACAGGAGGTTAAATTAGGTTGGATAGGCTGAACTTAGGTTACTGTGGTCACTGTAAATCCTGTGGCAATCAAACGCGCCACTACAGTGGCAACGCCAATTTTTGGCAACCACTTCCAATCGAGCGCCACCATGACTGCCAATTTTCGGCGAGCGTCCGCACGGAGAAAAAAGATCAGTTGATCTAATTTAAATCTCAGACAACCTGATCAGTAGCCGCAACTTACAATATTTGTTCTTTCAAGGAAATGTGAACCAACTAACGCTTTGCTGGGTAAAGTGGAACTTCTAGTTCAGGCTGTTAAAAATCTTCCTTGTCTGAGATTTGAGTTTGGATCAACTGATCTGTTTTCTCCATGCCTACTCGCCAATTTATGGCAAGCCTGCTTGCCAAATTTTGGCGAGCTGTATGGTAAAACATATGAAATTAGAGAGACTGCACGCTAAAAATTGGCATTCAGAATTGGAAGCCAGTTTAAGGATGCTTGCTAAAATTTGGGAGCTCTAGTAAGCTGCCAATGCTTGGCGAGTTCGCTTGCCACACGATTTGCAATGGTGTTCCTGACTCGGACTGTACCCGACCCGTCGGCGCAAGTGTCAGAGGCTCCCAGGTAGACAGGCCGCCAGTCTGAATAAAGCCCTTGCTCTGCACAGACGTATCTTCCCCCTTTCGGACTAGAATCCACGGTTTCGCCCCCCCCCCCTCCGAAAATCTACCCTATGGGTAGAACGGTACGAGATACAAACTTAAATCCAGGAGTTGACCCCCCCCCTCTAAAATGACCCCAAAACACCGGAAAAATCGTCAAAACGCAGGTGCTGCTAAAGGTGTCGGTGTGCATAATAGGGTCTCCATGACGAGGAACTGCAATGACGGGCGTAACGGCTCAAGGGAACTGGATACGAAGTTTTACCCGGTAATCGACACCCATCAAAATGATGCGAGCAGACCAGAAGGGCTCTGAAAATCGACCAGGTGCTGCTGCAGGTGCGTGCGATGTCGACCCGGCCACGTCTGCGAGCAACTGAAATTTCGCTTTTCTAAGCAATTCTCGTGTTGGTGTTTCAACCTTTGGTGTAGGAAGACTCGCCACACTACTGATGCTGTTATCGGAGACGTTTACCGGCAATATCACTGAGAGACAAAACAAGCAGGTAATCAGAACTGTGTGAACCACCAGCCACGCCGCGCGAAGCCAGCAATTCAGCTCGGTGTCGCGCCTTGCTCCCGGCCTTCCCCATTTGCGTTTGTTTCCACTGATGTATACTTAACTTTCTTCTTAATGACACTTGTAAGAGTTTTTTTTTTTTTTTTTTAAATAGATGTTGCTTGTAAATCTGAATTTTCATCGATGATTGAATCCGGGTAAATTACCGACGGCCATTTACCGATTAATCAGTTTTATTCGCGACAAATTTACCGCGGCGCCGGGTAAATTACCTGATAGGTAAAAAACAATATTGAGTAGGGATTAAACAAAAAATCGATGCACTGATGTATTTTGGCTTACTGATGTTTTCCCCCTTTTGCTTTTTTGTGGCTCTGGTGTGAGCCAAATTACGAAATTCTGATAGGACTGCCGTTTTGCGTTAAACCATGTTTTTTCCTTTCGATATTTACGAAATTCAACGTAATTTGTCTGATTATTTACCACGTGATTTACGAAATTTTAATTTACCGGTGAAGATCGGCAGGGCGGAAAATGTTTTGAAGCTACAAGTACAAAGTTAGGATAGAAAATGAAAAGTAGGGTAAGATTAAGTGAAAAATGGTTGAAAAAGTGACGACACTGATAGACATGAAGGTAATTCGGCGGTTGATTTGGAATACTAACATTTCTCACTGAGGTGGACTGGACACTACTCACCATTTTGGTCCGCAGGTGCAGCGAACAGAGCCAGCGGAAGGAGGGTGACGGCCAAGAGACACGAAGTCTTCATCCTGGCGTTAACTGCCTATCCGTCCGATCGTCCGAAGGCCCAGTCGCTGAATGATAAAACTGCCGGCGGCACTAATGCTGGCCGAGGTCGACATCGCCAAACTCAACCGTGAGAGACAGAGAGTGAGCGAGTGTGCGAGGCGCAGGAAGGTCTGCCTATCGGTCAGGAAACGGGACACCATGCGACAAATCTAAACCGTGCCCATCCGCATAGCTGTCTAAAATACTGCCTCCATATTCAGAATAACGCACAACGCCACTCTGTGCAGTCAACAGTTTCTAAAAAATTGTAAATGGTTCATGTAAGTCTAAGTGTGTTTTGGTTCATAGGGCGAGAGCAATTTTATTGTAAAATACAGCTAGCAGTAACTTTACCTCCGATACCAAACCCTTTTTGCAAACCTATTATAAAGTTACGCCGAAAGAAACACACGGAACGAAATTCCCGGTTTGCAAGGGATCGAATGCGCTGCGCGACCTGTCACCGAAGGTTGCGGTTGACAAAACAGTTGGCGTCTCGGCGACCTCCGTGGTGGGAGTCATGAATAATCAACAACAGGGAGAAAAGGGAGTCGAGGAGGGGGCCACCAGAGACGGAAGAGGGAGAGAGAGAGAGAGAGAGAGAGAGAGAGAGAGAGAGAGAGAGAGAGAGAGAGAGAGAGGGGAGGGGAGAGAGAGAGAGAGAGAGAGAGAGAGAGAGGGGGGGGGGAGGGGGATGCGTATATGCGACCTCTGCTTACACCTAAATTCAGCACTGTAAAATCTCATTTTAAAACGACTTTTACACCAAAGCAAATGAATCTTCATAAAATATTTCACTGTATAGAAATTGTTTACTTCAATTAATGGACAGAAGAATGCTAGTATGGCAACAACTCTACAGGGCACAACTTACAAAAAATCTAAAGCTGAAACAGAGTTTTTTTTTTAGAAGAAAGTCAGAGCTTAGACGGCTGAACGAGAGTTTTTCATTGTTAGGGTGGATTGGTGTTCTGCAGCTAATCGCTCGGGCCTTACGTACAGTAGAGTCTGAAAATGCTTGTTTTTCTAATGTACCACAGGTTTTCAATGTTTCCCCTCAATACTGTGGATTATTTGCAAGGCTTAAGAAACTTGTACCTCAAGTCAAAAATTTAATTCAAGAGCATAGTTTTCTTGTAGAGACGTCCACTTTGCTGCCAATGTCTTAGATCCAAGATTAAGGCCTAAAGGTAAAAATTTAAAAACAGGAGGATAGTGGGGTCTGAGTATATTTCGTGAACAGGAAAATCTCGGTTCTCCCGAACCTTACTGCATTTAGGGGAATGAAGGTAAATGGGTCAATGAGACAACCAGGGAATCATATCGTAATGTTTTGTGGAGAGCCAACATAGTTACTGTCAGGATGACTCAGGCATGCAAACTGCTGTGAGGTTGTGGACTGTAGGGCCTACTGTGGGCACACTTGGTCCGACTATGGTCGCACTTTTCCTAAAATTAAGCGGGTGCGTGGAAGTCTTCAGAACCAGTCTCAGCAGCCAGCGTTTGCACCAGGCTACACTGTAATTTTTTTCCTGCCTGAAGAAGACGTGGATGAAGACCTGCTCACGAAGAGGAAAAGCAATGAGTCCAAAGTAGACAAGAAAACCCGTGGTATGTTGTAATGCGCACATATCAAACACCGGTCTGTGATGCAATCTTGAGCATAAGCAGGTCCTTCAAAACAATGGGTCTGTCAAAACATCAGGTTGGTAAGGCAGCAAAACAGCAGGTAGGTTCGGCTAGGTTAGGTTCGGTTCACGTGTGGTGCTCACGAACAGCAGGCACCCACGACCATACCGACCTGCTGTTTTGAGGGACCTGCTGCTTTGAAGGACCTGCTGTTTTGAGCACGCCTCTCTACGAAGTGTTATAGTATTTTTTTTTGTATTTATAAGTTGGGAAGAAACCTTACGGTGCGGCTACTGACGTCACCGGCAACGACAAGAGAATAACACGCGCTGACGTCTTTAGCGCAGGCGCAGCGGATTTGTTTCGCCGCTCACGCGTACACACACAGGTTGGCTATTGATACGCCGGGACGGCAGGCAGCCCAACAAACGGTTTCGCTGTGCGGGTCTGCGTATTCCTAAGCAGGCGGGCGGCATCGAGCGCAGCCGATCCAGTCAGCCTTCTCAAACGTCTCAAGCGTCTAAAATAAGTTCGACTAGCTTCCACAGCGTCAGCTTCACATTCTTCTGCGGGAGGGGAAAAGGTCAGGTTAAATTGTGTACGCCAATTCTGCAAGATATTTCAATGTGCTACACTCACCACTCCAACCCAATATCACTGCTGGTTCACCGCCCATGTGAACGAGATCACCACTCTCATGTATTCGCCCTTTACTATCATACTGAGGCACCACAGTCACCTCCCCGTCGTTCAAAAATATCACCACAATATAAATATTCTCCAAAAATAAATCCGGAGAGTAGTAAGACCCCATTTTCAAATTCAAACACTTAACCTGCGCACGCTGGACTCAACAAAAAAGGTTGTGCCTGATCTCGTGAAGTCACACCACGTTGGTTGGGTGCGGGGTGAGGGGAGCGGGGTGGTGGCACTCAGAGAGTGGTGGGGGGTTTGAGGGCGAGGGGAAGTGCACGAAGGGGGAGGGGTAGGGGGGGGGCATAGCTGTTTGGCGTGTCCGACAGCAGAGGGCACCACCGGCGTTTGGTCCTCTTTACCCCCACCACCTTTTTCGGACCCTATCCAATGGCATGAATGGCTTCCTCATCGAGAGTCGTCCTACAACGAACAAAAGAATAGAGCGCCGAAAATGGTTTAACCCCCGGCATGCACGGTTAGACCCACGGCGTGAATGGTCAAACGGGCGCCTCGGGTACCCTGTTTCCTGGCTGGCCATTTACCGTTCCCGTCTCATACCTTCCTAGCCGACCAAGCTTCACCAGTACAATTAACGCACCTCATCTATGGTGTGCACTGAAGAAAAGTGCAGGTAAAAAAACTGGCGTTGTATCCCCCAAAACTGATCTAACTTTTCGGAATGAAAAACAAAATTCTAGACAGTTTTTGATTTTCTGGATTATTTACATTAATGGGACAACATGATGAGACACCACAGGCGCCGACGAACTCGGTTCATTTGGTGGTCAGTGGCCGTGACTAGTCTCATCATCATAGGCTGCCATTAATGGCCATGGATAACGCTACCACTACACAATTTGTTTGGCAGAACACAGTCGTCGTGGAAGCACATACCAGCAGCAGTTAAAGTCCAGAGGGAGGTCCACTCAACAAGGGGAGGCAAGACTCAAACTGTTCACACTGCTAAGTCACACTTTCAAACAAGTATGTCTGAATCAAGCCTAATATGCCCGTTTTATGCCTAAACCTCAGATCATTCCTGGAGCATAATATACTTACAACAAGACTATGGTAGTGAGAATACAGCTATGCCTGAATCAAGAAATCCGCTAAATACGGATGTAGACTATATGCTTGATTAGGCATCAAACTGTATCGGGCTTAATGCTTGAATCAGCCACAAAGATGGGCGAGACAAGCATCCTGTTGGAGTCATTCGAGACAAAAAAATCGGCCGTTGCAGTGACCACCTCCAAAATTGTCAAACAGGGCTCTGAGGGCCTTCTCATGTGTCCAGATACTTGCTTCCACCATGTAGGACCCGTAGGACAAAAAATTGTGGATTTAGGTTTTGCGCCATCCCAAAAAAATCAACAAAAAAAACTGCTTGTCCCTAAACGCCACACTTTTCTATCCACAAGGCGCCGGATGGGCAGGCAACCCCGACTTCAGCATGCTCGCATGTCGTGCGGGTTGGCCTACCATTCGCAGACGCTAGGCGCCGCAGCCATTCGATGTCAAAGATCCACAAGGAACAAAATATCTCAACCGTTGGGGGGCGTTCATTAATTACGTAAGGGCATTAAGGGGGGGGGGGCGAGAAATCTTACGTCCGTGCATTCGTTCCATAGGGCTAGGTTACATAGGGGGGGGGGGGGGGGTCCAAGATTCAGAAAATTTCCCATACGTAATTATTGAATGCTCCCTTGGGGGTCAGTTCTGAACCCAGTGGGTTAAAATTTGCTAAATTCAACCAAGCTCGATGACTGTTCGACCGAAATATTCAAGTCTTAAGCCAAAAAGAGCCATTTTTTTTAATCCGTGGGACTGAATTTCAAATTGTTTGGTGATTGTTCAAGCCTATCGTTCGATTTCCCCCTTAAGGGTTTAACCATTTCAACCCTTCTTCTCAAAAGGGTTGAAATTTCTACCCCCAAATTTTACAGTGTAGTATCCTGAATCTAATTGTAAGCTTTTCTAGAAAACCGAAACATACACTGCAAATTCAAGTGTGACCAAGTTTGCACCGGGTGGCGTTTACCACGATAAGTCCACACCACGAAGCTTGGACAGGTAGTTTGGACCACACTACGTAGTGTGGACAGCTAGTGTGGACCACAGTTTGGTCTTCGTCTACACAAGGCAGCTTGGACCAGAATGGTCAACATCTATCGTTACACGCCCCATACGATGGGTGGCTCCGCTCTTTTACGAGGATAAAACTGTGGTCTCCACACATCTATGCGTCGCCCACTCATGGTCCACGCTACCCACAGCATGCTTGGTCTACACTTGGATTTGAAGTGATTGTAATTTACAGGGTGTCTCATAAATCACGCGCATGATGGATTTGTTTGCCATTTAGACCATTTGCCATACAGCCCACACGGGGGTTGATGCGGAAATGCCCCCCCCCCCTCTTCAGAATTTGCTTGCTGCGCCTCGCTACGACCCTTAGTATGGATTCTAATCTACGGGAAACGAATCACGCTGCTTTGCCTTATGGGAGATCCGTGCATAAATGTGGGTTCGCCATGGATGCAGTCCATCTCAAGTCCGTTCGGCGATACGAAATTTTCCCCGGGCCACGACGCCAACCAAAATGAGTTCAGAGTTCCGAGGCAGTACCTTATGTGTTCTCAAAGTAGTGCTACCGCAAGGTGTCAGGGTCAGCCGAGGGCCGTCCGCCATCTTCGTTTGTCCCTGCGGTCAATGGTTCGCGTCGGAAGGACGCACCACCAGGCCCCCGCGTAGGATACGGGATAGACAACGCGTTACTTGGAGGACAAGGCTGTCTCCTGCTCTCCCCAGAGGGTGTGCGAGACTTCTTACCGCGGGGTTGTGATAAGATGCCTCATGAACCCAGGGCCGCGTCGTCGTTACCCTGCATGATCCATCGTGGCCTTTTGGACGCCGCAGAAAACAAAAGTGACGAAATAACCGTTAACTACACCTGCTGAGGTGGCTGGCAGCCAAAATCCATCAGGTGGGATTTTTAGCACACCCTGAATTATTGAGTGTTAAGGCATACGGTCTTGGACTTGATGATACGCCGTTTGGTCTCCTAATCATTGTAGAGTGGAGATGTTTCTTCGTACCCTGTTTTGGATGGTGCTGACTGCTCTCCTATGCGTCGACGTCGCACCAGTATCTGCAGCAAAAGCGAAGAGCAAAGTATGTAACAGTTTTAAGTGAGGGGAGGGGAGGATGGACACTTCGATAAGTTGTGCATCTTTTGGCCGTACACTGTAATTCTTTACTTTATACCACAGGTTCCAAATTATACTGAAACGGTTCATGATATGCCCATTCCAACGTGCTGTAGCGACGTTACGATGACTCCATAGGGGTTCTGGAACTGAGTTTGAGCCAAATCTGCCGTCATTTTTTTTGCTACCGCCCACTGTTTTTGAGATAGCAGAGACAAGTTTCCCAAAATTCATGAAAATAAAATAGCCGTAGTAAATTTCTTCGTTGATGCTACATCTCAAATTTCAAACAAAAATTCAAAAAACTTGACGATTTAGAGCCTTGCCGTTTTTTAACTCACTCTGAAACTCAGGCAAGTGAGAGGGTGAGAGTGCAGCTTGTGGGTGAGGGTGTGAGAGTGCAGCTTGTGAGTGAGAGTGAGAGTGAGGTGTGAGAGTGAGAGTGAAGGTGAGTGAGTACGAACTAAACAAAACGAGTAGCGTTCACAGTTACGCCGCCTCACAGCAACACTCAAAAGAAGCGCCAGTGGGTCGGCAACCCGGCTGGACATGTGCGGGCTGGCCTACCGTGGCGCACTCTGAACTTAAGAGTTCCACTCACAAATCTGAATTCTTACTTTGGACTCACAGATCTCACTCAGCAAGCTGAATTCTCACTCTGAACTCAGGCACTTCCACTCTAAAAGCTGAATTCTCACTCCGAACTCAGACAGTTTCTCTCTGAAAGCTGAATTCTCACTCTGAACTCACAGAGCCCCACTCCAGAAACTTCATTCTCACTCCGAACTCAGAGTTCCACTCTGAAAACTGAATTCTCACTCTCACTCCCAAAGCTTCTGTCTGACTTTCTAAGTGCCACTTAGGGACTTAAGAGTCCCACTCTTAACTTTTGAGTGACACTCTGAATTTTCTGACTGGCACTCTCAATATCAGAGTGACACTTAGGAATTTCAGAGTTTCACTCTGAAAAACCTGAGTGCATTATGGACGACCCCTGAGCCGTACGAACACATGAAGCTTGCACACTCAAGCCGTTGGCAACTTGTTCCTGCTGACAGATCCCTTGCAATACATCTCGCCACAAAAATATGCTATTTTGCCGTGCACAGTTCGCGTCCACTACGCTCATATTCGCTTCGTTTACACACATTTTACGCCAACTACTCATCTATTACGGAATCGAAGAGGCTATTACGCGACAGGTGTACCGATTACTCGCAGGTTGCATTGCCCTCGGTATTAGGGTGGCCCACTTTGCATAAATATTGAAATTTTGATCGGCGTTTCTATTTTCAGGTTCCATCTCGGGATAGAAAATTTTAAAATAAAACTGTCCGTGTTTTGTCGGACAATGACAATGTTAAGAGGTGCCGCAACGGTTAGAATGTTGAGGGGTGTGTGGTACAAAGTAAGTCCGACCTCAAAACAAAATATGTTAGTCCCCATTAAAGGGTCCCAAAATAACACCCACAAGACGTAAATTGCGTCCGTTTGCTCTATCTCTTGCCGTTTTGAGTTGTAAGTAGCATATGCTATACTTAAAATTTTACGGTTGGTTTATTATTTAAACTCTTAAGCCGTTGTGGCACCTCTTAACATCGCCCGACCAGTCTCGGTCAATGTTTTTATTAATCTCGTAGTGGAACCAGACCATAGAAACGCCGTTAAAATTTCAACCCTTCTGCATATTGGGCATATTGTACTGTCTCTAGACTGGCTGCTCACAAGTGCTTCCTTGTTGGGTCGCACTTCATGTCCGTTTCTGTTCTGCAATGTAATTGGTCGTTTTATTTTCAGCCCGGAATGATTACCGGCGAGCTCAAGGAATTCGCCCACTGCTCGGATTTTAAAAGAAACTCGATGTACATTTTCCCAAATTTGACGCAGACTCGCAACTCCCACGGTGATCTAGCTTTTTCATTCGACTTTACCAACGAAAGGCCAGCCAAAACCATCTCGAAGGTAAAGTGCAGGAACCGCAGAGGGCGTCCTCTTCGACGGATGGCTGACTTGCTTCCTTTTAGCCTAGGAAGCAATCCGCCACAGTCAGCTGCAGTCGCCTGCCACCCAGTGTTCTGGATCGGCGCATGAGCGCATTGTTGAAGAACGTTGTTGGAAAACACGACAGCATACCTTCTTGTTGGATACGTTCAAAATCGTTAACCTGAGCCCGTCCCGTGTTACTGTGCGCGCAGCAATCATCACGCCTTTGCGGCGGCGGCAAACCCTAACCTCAAAAAATAAAAACAGAAATATTTCCATTATTCAAAAATGCGTTACAAATCGAAAATTGTTGCCACCGTACGAGATTCTAGGTCAAACAAGACAGACATGTAGAGCGCTCAGCGATCCAAGATAGACTCGTTCTTGGATTTTGGGGGGTACTGGAGTTTTAGATATTTTCATAATTAAATGTTTTTGGTTCTCATATTTACAAAAAAAAAATACTCAATCGGTATTTGTGAATTTTATCAAGTCTGTGTTTTTATCACATCTTAAATGGATTTAGCCGCACTGATCTATTACTCCAAGCCCTGCGGAGCACGCGAAAACTAATTGTTGACTGCGGGCGACGGATGGTCCCAAGGCAAACTTCCACCGATCTGCGGTCTCTAAAAACGAGTATTTTGTGTTTTTTCAGATATCTAATATGTCATTTTCGAAAATACATCATCGCCAAACCAAAACGCCCCCTAAACAGAATACATCCGTTACGCCGTTTTCGAGCGATAAATAGTTGGGGGGCTGCGTTTGAAGAAACATATCGGGACAGGCTGAAAATCCAAAGACATTTACAGAACAAATTTCGTCTGACAATGAAACTCAGCCCGAACGAAAAACAGTCAGCGAAAACGAAGCTCGTCTTTTCTTAATTCTCCAATCTTCATTTAAAAAAATTTATCACTGTCATTTTGAAGGTTGATGGGTCTGCTTAGCTCCGACCGCAAACTAGCTCTGCAAGAGTTCAAGCTAGCTGACGACGTATAACGATTTCATCTGCTACAGGCCTACAGGGAAAACGTTTGTTTCAGGCTGTGCTTCGCTTAGATTGGTGCTCCCAAGGTGTAGCGAGAACTTGCGAGCACTTCCAGACGTGGAGGTTCGGCCGAGAGTCGTGCAGCATATGGACCAACAAACACACACTGTGGAGCGAGTTCAAGGAGGCGATCCATCCACCTTGGGACTGCCCCTTCACAACTGTGAGTGTAACAAGTAGTGTAAGATCCCTTAGCAAAGAAATCACGAACGGTGACAGTCATTTCCGTTCTGTGTGCCGCACTAAAATGGTGCCAGGATGTCCGACGAGGGTGAAAGTGTCACGAAACGCATGAACCGGCATGAACAGTCCTCTTCGAACGATCCACATACCCTCGTAGACAGTTTCCAACGGTGTTGTTTTTCCACTTTGTTTTCGGTTTGTGTGTAGTGAAATACCCTACTAGGGGTACGCTCCGTTTTTCTGCGCGTAATGTGGCGAGCGTAGCGTAGCATTGTTTTAAAAATCTATTGAGCTTGTCTGAGGCGCCTGCAAGCGCGAGGGTAGGCCGACCGCCGACCCGCAATGCACGTGTCCATGCAGGAGTCTTAGTTACCTACCTCTCGGGCGCCGTGAGGCAGAACGCACAAGTGCATCAAAAACGTGTGGCCCTGTAGTGCCTGTGAGAGTCCAGGGCAGGACAGCCTGCAAGGCACAGGCGCAAGGGCAAATTTAGAGGGGGGGGGAGCAACAGGCCCTTTGCCCCCCCCCCTTTCCCTTGGCGCCCGAAATGTAGGCAACTGGCATAACTTCTCCGCCTGTAAGTAGGCAAAAAGCGGGACATTGCCCCCCGCCCCCTCAAGCCGCTCCGAGATCCGCCACTGCATTCGAGTCCCCGCCCAAGAAGGCCCTGTTCTGCCCAACGTCACCTGCAGCATGCACCTGAGCCCCCGGTTTTGGCAACAGGCAGTCGGCAGTGCAGGCGTCGAATATTCATAATATCTAACTGGATGTTCATTCTGATTCCTGATCTGATTCTGCTCATAGTTCAATAATTGGCATCTAGCATGATCTAAAATTAAAACCAGACTCGATTTGAGAGGTTGAGTAGAAGTGTGAAATTTATTTTTAACTTCGATCTTCAAATAATATTTTTTGGTGCCATGGTATTTTCACATTTGCTTTCAGTACTCCTTAGCTACAGCTCAAGTGTGCGTAGCTTACCACACTTATTATTTGATTCAAATGGGCACCACTAGCTTTTCTAGACCATTGTGGAAGCTTTGATAAGAATCATTATATGTAACAACAATACATATTTTAAAAGGAATAAGGTGAACAGAAGACAAATTACTCTATCACATTTATTTCACACCTTGAGAGAAAAGAACATAAGTATGACCATCACACCAGTATAAACCAATGAGATTCCTTTTCAATCTAGTTTTAGTTCATAAATGTTTTAGATTGGATTTGAAAAGAAGCAAGTTGTCACCAAGACCATGGAAGAAAAGGTGTAGGGAACAGCATCCCTGTCATGAAATTTGATGCTTGACGCGATGTCTGCTCTGGCGAAAGAAGGCAGACGTCGTCACAGAACTAGCACAGTTGATACCACGGTGTAGTGAAGAGGAGGTGGCGTCACTCTGCCTGCGAGAGTGAAGCTACTTTGGACGGCACGCCTAGGTTTTCAAGTCCGCCACACGCGGCGCTGCGATCGAACGAAGGCGTTACCGCCACGCTGTGGTTGGTGCGGCAGAAGAAGGCCGGAGTGGTGGGGGCAGGGAAGGCGCCTTCGCCCGATCGTAGCGCTGCAGGTGGTGGACTTTTGAACTCAGCCGTGCCGTAGAAAGCCGCCTCACGAAAGGAAGGCCAAACGCGGGGAGTGACGCCACCGTCTCTTCTCTACACCGTGGTTGATTGGCTGAGCGAAAGCGAAGCCCTTACCCCACTGGCCCAGAAATGTTTTATGTTTGTCTGTGTGCGTGTCTGTCTGTCCGCGCGATTTCTCGAGAACGGTTCATCGTAGAGGGCTCAAATTTGGACCACATTTTTCTTTTATCATACCGGAGTCAACCTCACATCGGGGGCACCGTAGACAGAATAGTTTCTAAGATAATTCTTACCACTGGTCTGAGATTTTATAAAATAATTCACAGCGCAATTACGATAGTGACGCACGCATCGATTCCTGTTCATATTTCGATAGGACAGTGCGAGATAGAACCTTTTTCATGAAAATGCACCCCTACTTAAATTGTCTAAGCAACCCCCACAACATACCAAAACCGACCTCAGGTGCTGCTGCAGGTGCCGGTTTGCAAAATAGGGCTTTCTTGGGCAAAAACTGGAACGGGTGGGAACTTTTAAATCGTGCAGAATTTTAGACTTGAACATGGCGACCGCCCCATCTTCAGTCACCCCAAGACTCCAGTCAAGATGCCGAAATCAACCCCAGGTGCTGCTGCAGGTGCTAGTGGTCAAAACAGGGCCCTCTTGGGCAGGAACTGGAACGGGGGGCAAAATTTTAAATCGTGCAGAATATCAAACATGAACATGGCGACCGACCCCTCTAAAATCACCCCAAGACCCCAGTAAAGATGCCAACATCGACCCCAGGTGCTGCTGCAGATGCTGGTGGTCAAAAAAGGGCCTTCTTGGTCAGGAACTGGAACGAGAGGGCAAACCTAAATCGTGCAGATTTTTAAACTTAAATATGGCGACCGCCCCTCTAAAATCACCCTAAGACCCCATTCAAGATGCCAAAATCAGCCCCAAGTGCTGCTGCAGGTGCTGGGGGCCAAAACAGGGCCTTCTTGAGTAGGAGCTGGAGCAAAAGGAAAAACTGCAAAAAAAAGCAGTATTTTGAACTTAAAGATGGGAACCAACCACGCTTAAAATACACTCAGGACCTCAATCACAATGCCGAAGAAGACCCCAGGTGCTGCTGATAGCGCGAACAGGTCCGCCGTGCCGCGCCCATGCTGGGCAACCGCGGATAACATTGACATCCACGCTGTTCTTGAGCGGAGCTAACAAGAAAGTGTTACTGTGTGTGGCTTCGACCAGAACGCAATATGCACTGTTACAAGAGAGTTGTTGTAAATTAACAACAAATCTACTACTTTTGTTTGCAACAACTGTCGTTTTGAAACAGGTTGTAGTTTTTTTTTCGTCATCTAACGATTTTCTCTTGTACAAATGATTAAGTCGTCCTCAAACGGCAAGATTGTTTTTAAACGAAATTATCTTTCTCAAACAGCAAAAGTCATTTCGAATGAAAATAGTTATATTTGTTTCATGACGACAAAGTTGTAGAAGAAAATGTCGTTTCTAAACGACTTGTTTGGACAGTGTGGGGTTGATAACACCGGTAATCGCGTGTACACCGTAGGTAGTCATGCCGTAATTGGTGGCAATCACTGGTTATCGGTGGTAATCACTCGTAATTAATCGGTGATCACCGGCGATCACTCACATTTCTTTCTCGTCGCCAATATAATGTCCACGTGTTCGTGTAGGGAGTGAAGGCGGAACAATGAAAGACACTTGACTTAGCAAACGGCAACTTGTGTTCTGTATTTCTTACATTGACCATGTTGACAGCTATCCTCGGCTGAAAGCGAATAATGCGTATATGCGTCAATATTGAATACAACTGGAGTCAATACATGGCACTTTGTAGGTTTGCAGTGATGCCTTGGTATTATATTCTTTTATTGAGACTCGGTATTCGAAACCACACACATTTTTAAAAAAAATTGTACATATGTAGGTATGGTGCAAAGGAGGTCCTGTCGAATCGGCGAGGAATTGCTTCCAACAGCTCTTCGTAACGTTGTTGCAGGGACCGTTCGCTGCCAGAGACTTGAAACTCAACATCGGCATCTTGGACCGAACCCCGTTCCCCGTCGAGAACAAAGAGTGGAACGTCACGGTCGACATGTTCGACGAAAGCGCGGAACGCTGGGCCTGTATACACGTCGTATGCAGCTTATTCCGGGCCCGGCGTAGGACCGGAAAAAACGGTCAAACGTGATGAAGGTTCTGCCGGTGGCTCTAATCCTTTCACTTCCGACGGACGCGTTCAGTATGGTCCAGTAGGTTTAGCAAAATTTGATCGGTGTAGCACTGATAATACAGGGATGTTGAGGTAACGCCTCAATTGATGAAGTTTGGCTTTGAGATCAGCGCATTACAACAGGCGATCCAGTTTCAAGGCATGTTACGTGTTGCTCCGCACGTTTCCAGTTGCATACCCAAATCAAATTTATCATGCATGACCAGTAGTGTTGGAATCAGTGTAAGTTTCACATGGGTGTGAAGTATGCGAGCCTTTTGGCAGCATACGGACATGAAGAAATGTGTAGTACATAAAAGCTGGAGTTTGGTAGCACTCGCTTCGCGCGGCGCCCGGCGTCACTGAGGGCGGGCCACTTCTCACTCTACCGCAGCCGATGGATGGCCTACCTGGCAGGCGCACTTTCGTACCTGTAAATATCGGCCCTAGCACCTAGATTTTTCCTAGGCCGCTCCTGAGGTACGAACCAGTAATGAACTCAAAAATAGAAGCTTGAGTCAAGCATAATATGCTTGGTCCAGTGCATTTTTTATGCTTGAACCACAAATTGTCCGCCGAACATATGCTTGAACCAAGCCTCTTTGGTCAGAATAATGACCAAGTTTAAACCAAGAAAGCCCGCTAAATACGGATGCTTGAATCTAGCATCTGGATGCTTAGCATATGGATGCTTGAATCATGCATCCAACGAGATTTTTTGATAACGTATAGCTGCGATTCTTGATAATGATTCTTGACACAAAGCTTTCTTGGATTGAATCAACTTATTCGGCCAAGCATCCTCATTTAACGTACATTTTGCGCTAATTAAAGTATTAATTTTTGAGAGTGTGCCAGGCTTTACGGGGTTTAGTAGGTACATAGTGAGGTAAGTCTAATTGTTAGGTTTTGCCAACCAAGTGCCTAGTGCCCTTACCGAACGCTCGTTGATGTGCCGATGGGGTTGGTGCCGGAGGCCACTTCCCGTCGGACGCGCTTGAGTTCCTCCGGCGCTGGCCGCGCTGGCAGGCCCTGCCCAGGGCCGAGGGGCAACCGGATACCGCTGTGTCGCTAGTTCCTCCTTTGGCGCGATCTTTTGAGTTGTGCGATGACTACCTTACAGGTCTCAAGAGACGAGCCAGCGCAGCGCAGGATTCTTCGCTCCTCTCGATTCCCCAAACACTTGATTTAAAAAAATAATAAAATCCAGTCGCCCTAGT
The DNA here is from genome assembly GCA_038380765.1 of Odontothrips loti. Lineage (NCBI taxonomy): Eukaryota > Metazoa > Arthropoda > Insecta > Thysanoptera > Thripidae > Odontothrips > Odontothrips loti. The sequence continues at coordinate 6,075,560 of CM076248.1, read as the reverse complement.
TTACCGATCAGTTTTTATAACAGGTAATCACAACTTGGAAATTTAAGTGAAGAAGAAAATTTAAATCTTGACGAATTCAAGAAGAAACACTTAACATAAAACACTATGTAAATTGTTACTTTCTTGATGAAAAAGTAAATAAAATAGAAAGGGGTCCGCGTAAAAAGTAAAGTAAAAGGATGAAACAAAAGAAAGGGAGTCTCACTCACCCTTGTTATTTTTATTGTTTTGCTGACATTAGGAAAGCAAAAGGATAGGGATAGGAAGACTGCAGACCGCCTCTCAAAGGCGCCCACAGCCGGGACAGTTGTACCAGATACCATGGGTAACGAGTAGCGGGCCTGCGAAGTGCTCCCTCATATAAGCACCCCTAGAAGCTCTCAACCGGGGATTGAACCTATGACAACCGCGCAGAATGTTGCGCATCAAACAACGCGGCTATCAGAGGAGGACACTATGACCTGGGATCTACGGTAAAAATCATCGACTCTTGCCGGGTGTCGAAGGCCGACCCCCCACTTTATAGAATAAATTTATATTGGGAATTGTGGTGTTGGTGGAGTTGGCATTGGTTTGTTGGGTTGCTTCCTATATTTAATACTAAAATGTTGTGTGCTTTTTCTCTGAAGGCTTAAGCATTAATTATGTAACTGTGTAATTCACGAGACCCTACTTGTCTTTGCAACCAATGCTGTTCTAAACTGACATAAAACAATTACTGTTAGATCGAGATGAAGGCTTTATCGAAAGCATTAAAAGCATAAGTCCGTTAAAACCTAGACGACTTATAGAGAAAGAAGTATTAGTAAATGCGGACAAGCAAGATCCTTCTAGTAAAGTTCTTGTAGAGAATCTTGAGCCACCGTTCTATAAGGTATGTCGCTTTTTAAATGATTGGCTAAGTCACATTTACAACTTCATTTTTCTGTTTCTGTTGTCTGTTCCCTGCAGGATCAAATTTAAAATTTTATTCGTAGGTGTTTAGAAAGGGAATACTATGACATAGCCTTAGAGAATCAAGACTTTGAATTGAGAGAGTACTCTGAAGGGAAAAAATCTGTCATTGTAAAGGTAATTCTATTGCAACTGTGCAATTGGAGAAAGCTTTTGTTCTATTTCTTAGAATATTTTACTTTCCAGTTTCAGTCTGCTGATGTGGCATAATCTTTCCAAAGTAATGTGAATCTCACTGAATTTATGTTTACCACTTGGGCCCTTTCCTTGCTTCCTGGAGAAGTTTTTGAAAAAGAAAAATACTACCCCACTGTGTGGGATACTGGTAGGCCCGGAGTTTCACGGGTGTTTGGTTAAAATATAAGTTAAGTTTATTTTTTGTTCTTTTTTTAAAAAAAGTTTTTTTTCGAAAGTTAGGAAAATAAAGTCTTCTTTGAGTGTCTGTTGAAGAGAACTTATCGTTAGTTGCGTTTTTAGTTAGTTTGTGTGGATCATAAGAGAGAGACGAAGATATTTAAATGGAGGGGTTGCCTCCCCCCCCTAGAGAGGGGCAAAAAAAAGCGAAGTCAAAAATGTCAGTGAGCGAGATCGAATTCGGATGCTATAACAGAATACAAGATCTTTGCGACTTTCGAAATTTTTTTTCGATCACCGGAAGGGGTCGCGCAGGGCACCCGAATGGGGCATAACTGCCCCTTACAGCAGTCAAAATCAATGTTGCAGAAAAATTTTGAAAATATTTTCTAAGGTCAATTTGACGAGGGTGGGGCCCTGATGGGCTTAAATTTCAAGGAAAACGCTGTAACTCTTACGGTTTTTGAGATATCGGCGTTTTTAGTCCTAAATTTGCAGAAATCTAATTTTGATTACATTACATTGATTTTGACTGCTGTATGGGGCAGATGCCCCATTCGGGTGCCCTGCGCGACCCCTTCCGGTGATCGAAAAAAAAATTCGAAAGTCGCAAAGATCTTGTATTTTGTTATAGCATCCGAATTCGATCTCGCTCACTGACATTTTTGACTTCGCTTTTTTTTGCCCCTCTCTTCCCCCCCCCCCCCCCCCATGCAATTTTGAGACCGAGCGAATCGCTGCATCGACTATTCCGCTTTTTAGCCCGTCCCGACACGTTTCTTTAGAAACGGCAGGAGCCGGGCTTATAGTCTGATGCCGCATGTTCGTTAGGGCGGACGTGTGTTCGCCGACTTATCGTTCATAGAAAAACTTCAAATATTGAGGATTAACTCCTTCTCTAACGTAGAATCACGTGCGGTGGCAACAATTTTCGATTTTTATCGCAATTTTGAGTAATGAAAATGTGTGTTTTTGTTGTGTGAAGTTAGGGTTGGCTGCCGCGAGGACGATTACCATCTCTGCACGCACTGTTCCACGGGACGGACTCAGGTTAACGATTTTAATCGTAACGAATACGTCTGCTGTCGTCGGGGTCTTCTAGGGAAAATTGAGGCGGGGGCCGAAGGCTCTCGCAAACGCCCCGGGCAGGCCAAGTACCCCTGTCGACGGAGGGACGGGCCAGCTTGTTAATTTATGTAAAGTACATGGCCCTTGTGAAAAAATAAATCTTTGTTCTAAACGGGAAATTATCCTTAGCCTCAAGACTTGCCCGAGAATTATGCGCTTACCTTATCAATCTTATTTCTTGCAGAGGACTCAAAAGGTTAAAACTGGACGTAAATGGCAATGTCATTCCAGAACACGATAAAACGACTGAGGCCATTCCATGCCGCAAGAGATGTGAACTACTTATGAGCCTTGCACATTGTCGACAAGTCATTCAGGATGCAGTTGATCAGGAGATGTTGGACTCTCCTGGAATCAGTTTTGAAATCTTTGTGATTACATTTTTATGTATTTGTATTTGAGTATCACAATATGACAGCGAGTTAATTTATTTCAGGATCAGCAACCAATCAGGAAGTACAAATCGCAGATGTACCGAGAACGCTTGCAACATCACTTCCAAAGGCGGATTTTCTGAGCGTAATTAAAAGTCTTCCTCAAGTCCCTACCATAGAGCAAGTGAGGTTTGTGGTAAATAGCCTGCCCTGCCCCAAAGCCCGCACTAGTGCTGATGTAAGTTTTTAATGTTTTTGGTTCGAATTAAATTAACCCTCTACATTCCTGTAATGTTGTCATGTCACCTGTCCCATGTCTAAAAAAACCGTAAGACTTACGGAATCCGCTTAAATCTTACGGGATCCAGTTACATCTTGCCGAATCCACTTAGATTTTAGTGGATTCGCTAAGACATATCGGATACCGGATCATGTAACGGAATTCGGTAACACCAAATCGGATCCCAAAAAAGGACAGCGTATCCGGAAAGATCAATACAGTATTCCGGAAGGGCTTACCGGATCCCACATGTGTCTCAAAATTCCGGCACCTCTCGGTATCGCAAACTTCGTCTGGTATCCGCTCAGGAAATACCGTATCGTCAAAATACCGGTACATTGAAAGTGCTGTAAAACGCAAAGTTTTAGGAATTTCTGCTTTAAATTTTAGGTGTGGCTTCTACGCCAGAAATTACTAGGGCCATTTTAATCTCGTCCAAATCGGACAACTTTTTTCTGGCATTTCGAAAACGGCTGAAGCTAGCGCAAAACGGATTGCAGATTTGGATCAGACTCCGTTTCAAACCTGTGGGAGGTTTATCTTTGCTCTGGCAAGCATTTACAGAAGACGAAGAAAGCATGAAAGTGTTGAGGTCAAATACGGTATTCCGGACACTGTAACGGTATCTCGGTCTTCCAGTGAAAATTGGCGCCCCGTATTAACGGGATCCGATATGATACGGGATCCCTTTCGAAACGAAACGGGATACCTTATGGAATACCGAAAGGGATTCCGTATCATATCGGATCCCGTTAATACAGGGCGCCAATTTTCACTGGTAGCTCGGTATTTTCAGACATGGGCTTGGCAAGTCATTTTTATGCGTGTCTACCTCGGGTCTCTTTCCCTTTCATTCTTCTTAGTTCTCACAAACGCCACTAATGGAAAGCAAAATGCTTGAAAGTTTGAATGACGAAGTTTTTCGGCCATTCTTGGGGATAAGGGCTGTTGTGTTTTTTCGCGCGCTTATTCCCCATAACACTAACGCGTAATTTGTCATACCGCGTGTAGCCGCGCGCAAGGCCCAATCCCGAACTAAGTGAGAGCAGCTGGATGCAAATGCACGCAGGCGGGACTGTCAGAAATTGCGAATATCTATTAAAGTGCGACCAACTCAATGTCGCCGCATTTAACCTTCCCTAGCGAAAACTTTGACGTCGGCTGTAGATGCACAAGTGTGGTGTGTGACACACAGTGCACAATTAATGGTTCACCTTCCAGATTGCAAATCGATATTTATTGGTGGAGAACACTACGAGCCATTTTTTCGATCAATGGAATTTGAAATATTTTTGTAATGATTCAATTTCAAAGCCGCGCAGCTGGTACCACTGTGCGGCTCAGCTGGGCTCGGCTCGGCACGGCTCGGCACGGCCAGCACGGAGTCTAAAGGGATGGAGTAACGGCTGGGGCCCCGCGGCCCAGCGAAACAGACGGCTAGTCGCGTCCGGGGCTGGCGTTTCCTCCCGCGGCCGCCGCGCGGCGCTGGTGTCGCTATGGCGACGCCGCGCCGCCCGCTCCCATGCGCTAGCATGGAGAATAGTCGCGCGGCGACCCTTCTCGGCTCCTAGCTCCGTCCCTATTGACTCTAGACGGGGGGTGTAAGCGAGCCGATCATAGTACAAGGTCTAAGCTTTCAGATGATATGAATTTCACTACGATCCGACATACCTGAAGCGAACAGGAGCGAGCTTAAGGTGTGCGCCTGGCGGCGGCCGAGCCGGCGGCCGCGCGCGCCAGCCTTCTCGGGCCTCTATCTCATTTGGATTTCATTTTAGATGGTGGGTGTAAGCGAGCCGATCGTAGAAGAAGGTACAATATTTCAAATGATATGCGTGTCACGCCAATCCGACAATTCTACAGCCGTCTAGAGCGTTCAAAGTACCGTGGCCGAGGCACGGATCGGGCCCGGGCGGAGGGCGGCCCGTGGCGGCCCTGCCGCGGCGTCTCCTTTCCGTGCTCCTGGCTCGTTACAGGTTGATTTTAGATGGTGGGCGTTAGTGAGCCGATTGTAGACGAAGGTCTTAGCTTTCAAATGATATGCATGTAATGCCGATCCGACAAATCCAGAGCGTCCTGATGTCAGAAGTTCGGGAGAGCTGCCAAGGTCACACTTCCGCCCCCATTTGCACTTTGAATCACTGCCCGCCTCCACCCTCACCCTCCACCCTTGTGCCCCTCGGAAAATCAACGAATTTTCCGACAGAATAAAACAAAAGATTGGGAAAACAGAAGGTAGTTTGGCGCCTCAACATTAGGAGATTATTAAGCGTTTAATGAGTCTGCAAGCATAGAAAATGCCCTACTGTTTTGTGCCAAAATGTCAGGGTGGCTCCAAGGGGCAGAGACAATATTATGAAGATAAGGGCCTACCTAAACTTCATTTTTTCCAGCCTCCAGCATCAGAGGTAAAGTTAATGTTGTAGACTGTAATGAACAGGTTACCTTAGGAGATCTGCATGTGACAAAATCTGTATAAGTAAAATATTTAGAACAGAATTGTTACAAAGATAGGGTAGAATGTCTGCACCCGTGCCATCCTCAATTTATGGACAGTCGCAGATTCCAGCAAAAATTAAATTATACAAGTCGTTCAAGCCTCTGTCATGCACAGATCTCCTGCTATTGTGGCAATTATTGGAAGTAATCAAGCAATTACCCTTGATCTGTTGAAGCATGTTTTCCATTGAGTAAACAAAAATATTTCAATGTGTGCTTTACACTTTTCCCATTTCCAAAACATGTATGTGAACCCGTTACAAGTTCCCACCTAAAATTACTATTACATCTAATTAAACAAAGACAACATGCTCCAACTGTATCATGCCACATTTTAACTATTTCTACTTAGTAGTGGTAGGTCAGGGGAGGGGAAGACCACAAACACAGTAGCTGGAAATAGATAAACAATTTTTATTCTGTGAAATGTTTGATGGAAATATTCTCCCCCTGTAGGAAGCTAGACTAGAATGGGCAAAGCTCATTAAAAGAGATAAACAACCCCTGCTGAAAAACCATAGAGTCTGTTCTGCTCATTTTCTCGAGAAAGATGTGGTTCTATTTGATGAACACCTTGTTAATGGAGAAGTGGTGAAAATTCCCAGAGACAGAGCCATTCTAAAGTCTGGTGCCAAACCTTTACTTTTTGATAATTACCCTAAGTATTACCAACCTAAAATTAAAACAAGGAAATCACCAGCCAAGAGACTTGCCACCCAATTGGATAGTGTGCAACACTCTTGAAATAGATAAGAAAGTTCTTGCTCATTGGCGAGCGTAGCGAGCCCAATTCCCCAAACGGACCACGCGACGACACTCGTCGTGAGTCTGTCTGTCTGTCCGTCACTCACGGACTTTTCAGAAACACCACGCAACAGATTAGGTTCACCTTCCAGATTGCAAATCGATATTTATTGGTGGAGAACACTACGAGCCATTTTTTCGATGAATGGAATTTGAAATATTTTTGTAATGATTCAATTTCAAAGCCGCGCAGCTGGTACCACTGTGCGGCTCAGCTGGGCTCGGCTCGGCACGGCTCGGCACGGCCAGGCCAGGCGTATCGTCTCAGTTGTGTCGCAGCGACACGAGCTTTTGCTCGTCGTCAACCCGCGTTATCTTGAAGAAGTTATTTTTAAGGAATTTGCCTATCTCCGATGGAGTCCACGTCGATCAAAGGTGAGTTGCGATGTAGTAATTTATCAACTGTGCTCATTCTGTGACGACGTCAGCCTTCTTTCTCCCCCGGCCCCGCCCCCTTCCAGCTTGTTGATGTTTGCTCTTGGTTTCGTTTGGGATTGCCGGAATGTAATTTTAAAGAAAATATTCGTTGACTACCTATAACGTAAGGAACATTGCGCTTCCAAAGCTTATTTGTAACTTGTGAAAGATGTCAGAGTACCGTGTCCTTCTTACATAGGGAAAAAACAACATTTGTTTACTATCTGTGGTTGAGAGGTTAAGTGGTCCGCAAGGTTTATGAAGATAGTGCAGCATGTAGCACTGAAACAGATTTGACATTGGGTGTTCGCTTCATTTGATCATCTCTCCTTTCAAATCAAGTGAATTCCTGCCCTGCTGTATGCCCTAACCTTAAACCGTGCTCTACTATTGCCAAGTGTTTTGAACATTGGGTCAAAACAACTTGGCGAGTTAAACATGGATAGGATACTACTGTATGTCACCAAAGAATATGTGAAAACCAGTGTCGTTGATTACAAATTTGTTGCTAATGACAGTCTGTTTGATGTGTTACAGTCTCATGTGCATGTATATCTGTGGATTCTCAAGCCGCTTCGCTGTGTCTTCTGCTTGGTTGTAAAAGACTAGACAAGTAGCGACCTCAACTTTCTTAAGTGCACAAGGTAAGCTCTCAAGAAGAGATTTTATCTGTATTCTGTGTGTAGATCTTTATCTGTTAAAATTAAAAATTCATTCTTATTTCAGACGATGACAAGGTTTAAACACGCTGTACATGCTGGACACTTCACGACGCTGAAGTCTTGCTACCAACTACTGACTTGGTAAATGTTTAGTTGACATGTAATAGCAGACAGTATCTGTTTAGTTAGTTTGAAACACTCTTCTGTTGTTTGTTTTTTTGCAAATGTGATTTGCCATGACCAAAATGTATCTGCTACAATTTTTCATTTATTTCATTTAAATTTCCTTTTCTATCCCGGCTATTGAGTACAGCCCCACTCACACTTGTTTCAATATTTCCATTTCAGCACTTAATTATTTATCATCGAGAGCGGTTCGGCATCCTGAGGCTCCTCCTGTTTGTGACTGGAATCTATTTATCGTCAAATGTACTGCTTTCATTCGTAAGTAGCTGCCCAAATATCAATTCAGACTTACTTGATCCAAAACCTTTTACTGATTCTCAACTAAAAATGCTAACATTGTTTTTGTTTGTTCTTCTAGGTTGTTTTCGAGGGTGAAGAAGTAGAGCAGATATCGCATCAAGCATCAAATTTTATGACAGGGATGCTGTTCCCTACACCTTTTTTCCATGCTCTTGGTGACAACTTGCTTCTTTTCATTTCCAATCTAAAACATTTATGAACTAAAACTAGATCGAAAAGGAATCTCACGTGTGGGGCTCTAACAGTCCTTGGTTTATACCGTTGTGATGGTCATACTTAAATTCTTTTCTCTCAAGGTGTGAAATAAATGTCATCGAGTAATTTGTCTTCTGTTCACCTTATTTCTTTTAAAATCTGTCTTAGTATTACATATAAAGATTCTCATCAAAACTTACACAGTGGTCTAGAAAACCAGTGGTGCCCATTTGAATCAAATAATAAGTGTGGTAAGCTATGCACACTTGAGCTGTAGCTAAGGAGTACTAAAAGCAAATGTGAAAATACCATAAAGGCACCAAAAAAGTTATTTGGAGATCGTAGTTAAAAATAAATTTCACATTTTCACTCAACCTTTCAAATAGAGACTGGTTTTAATTTCAGATCATGCTAGATGCCAATTCTTTAACTTTGAGCAGAATCAGACCAGGAATCAGAATGAACATCCAGTTAGATATTATGAATATTCTACGCCTGGACTGCCGACTGCCTGTTGCCAAAACCGGGGGCTCAGGTGCATGCTGCAGGTGACGTTGGGCAGAACAGGGCCTTCTTGGGCGGGGACTCGAATGCAGTGGCGGATCTGGGAGCGGCTTGAGGGGGGGGGGGGGGCAAAACGGCAGTCCCCCCCTCTAGTCCGCACCTGCTCGAATGGGTGGAGCGGTGAGTGATACAAACTTCAACTTGGAAACCGACGCCCTCTGAACCCGGAAATGTACGGAGTGCGAGACCAGGTGCTGCTGCAGGTGTCGTTTAGCAGAACAGGCATTTCTTGAACCGGTATTGGAATGGGGCGAAAAGTGCGAGATACGAACGTTTACGTGAGTTAAATGACCGCCTGTGTTACCAGCAGAGCAGCAAATAGCGGACCTTCACCCCGAAAGGTTAGGTTATCAGAGTGTTGGCAACGGCGCGGCGGCACCCATGGCTCGCCTCCGTATTTTTGCGTAGCACGCATCTGGTCGTGCCGCTCTGCCCGCGGTGCGCAAAAGTGCACACGCGTACCCCGCGGCCCCGGGGCCCAACCGCCCCGCGGCCGTGCGCGACACGATCAGATGCGGCCCGGACACCACCACGGACCCACGGTATTATCAGGTGCGGGTAAGGGAGAGACTGCTTCATTTGTAACCCTTTGTATAACCAATTTTAGTGCAATACATAGATTATATATAACGTTTCAACAGTGTTCCTCTAAACCATTACCTAACATGGTGCATTCGGCCGTTTGAGCCCGGCCCCCGTTTGTGATCGTCTCGACTCATTGTAAAAGTTGGTCTGCCAGTGCCTGTGCGAGTTCTTTCCCAGATGCTGAAACCAAAGAGGCGCCCCTTTACGCATCTCCGCCTCTAGGTCATGGTGATCCAGCTGTCGGCCACACTCCAACACCAAATAGATTTTTTTTTAAATTGCTACGCTACGCTCGCCACATTACGCGCAGAAAAACGGAGCGTACCCCTAGTGTAGATCCAGGCACCATCCAAATTGACAAAAGCATCACATTCAGAAAAGATTCACCAGCAGCCATAGTTTTTAGAGGGACAGTTTCCTTTTCTGGAAATCAGGAAATTATAAAAGACATCAGTGAAGCAGGGAAACTTTTGCACAAAATAGACAGGATGAGACCGTGTGCAGGAACTGGAGTACCTCACAAACCTTTTAGTGTTGAATGCACTGGTCCAGCTCTCCCAAAGGGCAAAAGGTGCACCAACTGCCATGCAGAAAGGGATAGATTGAGGAAAAAACAAGCTAGGGTCCAGGTTGTGAAAAGCAGACAAGAAGAGAAGAGGAAGAAAAATCGTTCCACCATCCAGTCTCTCAGAAGGTCTAAAATTAGACTTATCCTGAAGGTACGAAGTATTTCTGAAATAAAGAAAAACAATTCATTAACTGTGTATATCAAATAAATTTTAATGAAATGTTCTATGTACATAGTTTTCACTGCTGTAATTTTCTAGGTCGAGCGCTACAGAAAGAGGATTGCTGAGGCTATGCAGGAATGCAGCAAGAAGAAAAAGGAAGTCGTAGAAGAGGAAATAAAGAACTTACCTCCATCTCAGCAGGAGGCTGTAAGAGCATGCTTCGATGCCTCTAAGAAAAAGGGGCCAACTGGGAGACGTTTCACCATTGAGTGGGTATACGAATGCATGCTGATGAAAATTAAGAGTCCCTCCCTTTATCAACATATCAGAGAACACGAAATTCTGGTACTGCCGTGTATGAGTACCATTAGAGGGTACTTAAAAAATTACAGTGGAGCCTATGGTTATAACACTTCAATGTTCACCATGCTTGGCAAAAAATGTGAAGAAGTTCAACCTGCTAAGAGGAGAGGTAATGTTGGAAGCTACTTTTGAAGTATTAAATAACCAATGAACAATGAATGTAACTGATTTCTTTTTTTACTGACCAGGTGTTTTACTTATTGATGAATTGAAATTAATTCCTGGAGCTCATTTCAATAGAGACTCATTAAAAGTAGATGGATTTGTAGACCTGGAGAAGCAACTAAATTTGGATGCTTTTGGTGAAGAAATCAAAGAGAGTTATCAGGAAGCAGTGACTAAATTACCCAAACAAGACTCAGTGGCCCAAATAAAGAAGCAGAAACGTAGAGAGAGACAAAGAGAAAACACAAAGGAGAAAAATAAGCACCAGAAGGACAGAAACCTTGGAGACCATGCACTTGTAGTCACATTTCAGCCTCTACAGGGTAATTGGGTTCAAAACATTGCCTGCTTTTTAACCAAAAATGCTGCAAATGATGATGAGCTTACCAAGCTTATTTTAGAAGCCATTATTTTAGTAGAAAGCACTGGTTTTATTGTTGATGGGGTCGTGACTGATGGTGCATCTTGGAATCGGTCCATGTGGGCAAAATTTGGAATCAGCGAGGAAAACTTCCAAGCTGAGCACCCCTGTCACCCTGACCGCCCTCTGTTTTTCTTTTCTGATTTTCCCCATTTGCTTAAATGCATGAGGAACTGCTTTGTGGATAAGAAAATCATAGAGGTAAGTTAAGGTTGACAGTAATAAAAAGATTAAAAGTTTTATTAAATATGAGACTGACCTCTAGCTTGTGCTACCTTTTCAGACACCACAAGGTGAAATAAAACTGGACCACTGGAAAGCAGTGGTGGAAGCAGATTCCCTCAGAGAGCTGGGACTCCGAGAATGCCCCAGACTCACAAAGGAACATCTCAACCCCGACAGTTGGTCGAAAATGAGATGTGGGCTGGCATGGCAGGTAATTTTCAATTTTCAATAAAAGAGATATTATATTAAATCAGAGTAGAAACTTACAATCATTTTATTCCTTTCTTAGTTCTGGAGTGACTCAGTAGCAGCTGGTATGGAGAGTTTTAGGTTTCAGGGGGTGGATGGTTTGCAAGACTGTGATGAGTCCATACAATTTTGCAAACTTGTGAACAGTCTTGCGGACATTATGAATAGCAGGACTCCAAAAGATGCCCTTAAGCCAGGGTCTACCCAAATCCAGGTAATTCTTGTAAATGAAACATTCTATTTGCAATAAAACCTAAAAATGGAATGCTATCAAATTTTGTTTTATTTTAGACCATTAAGTCGTTCCTAGCAAGGCTCGAGGAAATTGAAAACCATCTTACTCAAAAGAGGCGTTTGGCAGAGCTGAAAGCAGAGGATGCACGCATTGAAATGCTGAAAAGGGAAGGAAGAAAGTTCAGAGCAATGCATGCAGAAATTTTGAAAAGGAGAGAATATGTTTTCTCTGACTCTACCGACAATGGCCTCAAAGTTACACTTAATGCCACTCTCAAAATTTTGACTTTTCTCACTGATGACAAGATAGGCTACAGATACCTTATGACTGCAAGATTAAATCAAGATGCACTGGAGGTTGGTGCTTTGTTCCAGAATTAGTTTTTAGTTCAAACTTCTCTTAAATTGAAAAACAACATCTTTCCTTCTTTTTTTTCTTTAAATAGAGATTCTTTGGTTTAATGAGACAATCGTGTGGGCCTAATACCCATCCAGAGCCTCGAGTGTTTGCTCAACTCTTCAGATTGCTCTCTATTTATTCTCTAGTCAAACCCTTGAGAGGCAGTAACATAACTGGAGGTCAGATGTTGAAAACTCTCCTGAGTTTGCATGATTTGACTGCAGACACTAACAATGAGAGAAAAAAAGAACTGGATAGGAAACTAGATGAGATTGTCAATGCTGGTAAGACAATTGAATTTAACATAGAAATTTAAAAACAGCATAAAACATATGCCAAAAAACTTACATTGGTCCTTGCTTTTATATTTCAGGAGATGATCTTGGTCTTGTCATTGATTTTGCATCCATCATTGATGATCATTCTTACATAGATGAGTCAATTGACGAATTTGCACTTGTATATGTTGCTGGGTATACTTCACGTAAATCTGTAAAGTTTACAAAAGGGTGCCACAGCTGCGAAAAGTCAATCAAATTGGAGGATGAATCAAAGGCTACTGATGAGTACTTACTCATCAAATTAAAAACAAGAGGATACCTGGTTTTTCCTTCCAATGAGATGGTGAACTTACTCAGACACTTAGAAAAGCATTTTGTGAGAACAGCTAAAAACAATGAGCTGGAGGAAAATATTCTCTTCCTTGTTGTTGAAAGTCTTGAAAAGGTACAAGGTGTGCCCTTGGTGGGATGCGAGGAGCATAAAGAAGAGCTCACAAAAGCAGTAATTAAATTTTTCTTGATAATGCGAATGCATTTCTTGTGTGACCGTTGGAACAAAGGAACTAAAGAACAGAAACAAAAGCAGAAGAGTCATAGGAAACAGGCACATTTGACATAATTTTTAAAATTCTATAACTATTTATATAAACACATGTACCTATATATTAGTAAGTTTTTTGAAATCTTGTTTCTTGTTTTATCCAAACTGAACTAATTGTGTTTACATTTCTTATTTGCTGTGATATAATTGTGTTGTAACCACACAGTAGATATGCATCTCAGATTGTTATATTTCTACAAATTTTTCTGGTCGATTGGGATTTTCAAACAAAGAATCCTGTTATTGACCAATTTATAAAATGTATTGTCCCAGGTCTTACCTTTGGCCACTGTATCAATTTCTTCATTAGTCACAAATTTTCCTTTCCCTTCACAATAACACCGGCTCCTCGAGGCCTCGACTGACTTTCACATATTCGCAGTCATCACATCTGATGTTGATGTGACCCGCACACATGATAGGTAACTCATTTTTCCGAAAAATTATGTTATATTTCGCATGGATCATCCTTTCAACTTTTTAATGCTATATAAGAAAAAATTACCAGCTGTCACTTCGTTTTTAATCAGTTTTTATGCAATATTTGCGGGAACAGCGACGCGCTTTGCATTCCATGGGAAGGCCCGAGGGCCACGGCACGGCCACGAACAAATCGAACGTCCGACTTTAAGACACCCTGGTTCGCTTTGGATTTCTGGGATCGGCGTGACACGCATATCATTTGAAATATTGTACCTTCTTCTACGATCGGCTCGCTTACACCCACCATCTAAAATGAAATCCAAATGAGATAGAGGCCCGAGAAGGCTGGCGCGCGCGGCCGCCGGCTCGGCCGCCGCCAGGCGCACACCTTAAGCTCGCTCCTGTTCGCTTCAGGTATGTCGGATCGTAGTGAAATTCATATCATCTGAAAGCTTAGACCTTGTACTATGATCGGCTCGCTTACACCCCCCGTCTAGAGTCAATAGGGACGGAGCTAGGAGCCGAGAAGGGTCGCCGCGCGACTATTCTCCATGCTAGCGCATGGGAGCGGGCGGCGCGGCGTCGCCATAGCGACACCAGCGCCGCGCGGCGGCCGCGGAAGGAAACGCCAGCCCCGGACGCGGCTGGCAGTCCAAACGGAGAACGGAGCCGTTCCTCCATCCCTTTAGACTCCGTGACGGCCAGGCCAGGCGTATCGTCTCAGTCTCAGTTGTGTCGCAGCGACACGAGCTTTTGCTCGTCGTCAACCCGCGTTATCTTGAAGAAGTTATTTTTAAGGAATTTGCCTATCTCCGATGGAGTCCACGTCGATCAAAGGTGAGTTGCGATGTAGTAATTTATCAACTGTGCTCATTCTGTGACGACGTCAGCCTTCTTTCTCCCCCCGGCCCCGCCCCCTTCCAGCTTGTTGATGTTTGCTCTTGGTTTCGTTTGGGATTGCCGGAATGTAATTTTAAAGAAAATATTCGTTGACTACCTATAACGTAAGGAACATTGCGCTTCCAAAGCTTATTTGTAACTTGTGAAAGATGTCAGAGTACCGTGTCCTTCTTACATAGGGAAAAAACAACATTTGTTTACTATCTGTGGTTGAGAGGTTAAGTGGTCCGCAAGGTTTATGAAGATAGTGCAGCATGTTTGACAGTGCAACAGATTTGACATTGGGTGTTCGCTTCATTTGATCATCTCTCCTTTCAAATCAAGTGAATTCCTGCCCTGCTGTATGCCCTAACCTTAAACCGTGCTCTACTATTGCCAAGTGTTTTGAACATTGGGTCAAAACAACTTGGCGAGTTAAACATGGATTGGATACTACTGTATGTCACCAAAGAATATGTGAAAACCAGTGTCGTTGATTACAAATTTGTTGCTAATGACAGTCTGTTTGATGTGTTACAGTCTCATGTGCATGTATATCTGTGGATTCTCAAGCCGCTTCGCTGTGTCTTCTGCTTGGTTGTAAAAGACTAGACAAGGAGCGACCTCAACTTTCTTAAGTGCACAAGGTAAGCTCTCAAGAAGAGATTTTATCTGTATTCTGTGTGTAGATCTTTATCTGTTAAAATTAAAAATTCATTCTTATTTCAGATGATGACAAGGTTTAAACACGCTGTACATGCTGGACACTTCACGACGCTGAAGTCTTGCTACCAACTACTGACTTGGTAAATGTTTAGTTGACATGTAATAGCAGACAGTATCTGTTTAGTTAGTTTGAAACACTCTTCTGTTGTTTGTTTTTTTGCAAATGTGATTTGCCATGACCAAAATGTATCTGCTACAATTTTTCATTTATTTCATTTAAATTTCCTTTTCTATCCCGGCTATTGAGTACAGCCCCACTCACACTTGTTTCAATATTTCCATTTCAGCACTTAATTATTTATCATCGAGAGCGGTTTGGCATCCTGAGGCTCCTCCTGTTTGTGACTGGAATCTATTTATCGTCAAATGTACTGCTTTCATTTGTAAGTAGCTGCCCAAATATCAATTCAGACTTACTTGATCCAAAACCTTTTACTGATTCTCAACTAAAAATGCTAACATTGTTTTTGTTTGTTCTTCTAGGTAGTTTTCGAGGGTGAAGAAGTAGAGCAGATATCGCATCAAGCATCAAATTTTATGACAGGGATGCTGTTCCCTACACCTTTTTTCCATGCTCTTGGTGACAACTTGCTTCTTTTCATTTCCAATCTAAAACATTTATGAACTAAAACTAGATCGAAAAGGAATCTCACGTGTGGGGCTCTAACAGTCCTTGGTTTATACCGTTGTGATGGTCATACTTAAATTCTTTTCTCTCAAGGTGTGAAATAAATGTCATCGAGTAATTTGTCTTCTGTTCACCTTATTTCTTTTAAAATCTGTCTTAGTATTACATATAAAGATTCTCATCAAAACTTACACAGTGGTCTAGAAAACCAGTGGTGCCCATTTGAATCAAATAATAAGTGTGGTAAGCTATGCACACTTGAGCTGTAGCTAAGGAGTACTAAAAGCAAATGTGAAAATACCATAAAGGCACCAAAAAAGTTATTTGGAGATCGTAGTTAAAAATAAATTTCACATTTTCACTCAACCTTTCAAATAGAGACTGGTTTTAATTTCAGATCATGCTAGATGCCAATTCTTTAACTTTGAGCAGAATCAGACCAGGAATCAGAATGAACATCCAGTTAGATATTATGAATATTCTACGCCTGGACTGCCGACTGCCTGTTGCCAAAACCGGGGGCTCAGGTGCATGCTGCAGGTGACGTTGGGCAGAACAGGGCCTTCTTGGGCGGGGACTCGAATGCAGTGGCGGATCTGGGAGCGGCTTGAGGGGAGGGGGGGGGGGCAAAACGGCAGTCCCCCCCTCTAATCCGCACCTGCTCGAATGGGTGGAGCGGTGCGTGATACAAACTTCAACTTGGAAACCGACGCCCTCTGAACCCGGAAATGTACGGAGTGCGAGACCAGGTGCTGCTGCAGGTGTCGTTTAGCAGAACAGGCATTTCTTGAACCGGTATTGGAATGGGGCGAAAAGTGCGAGATACGAACGTTTACGTGAGTTAAATGACCGCCTGTGTTACCAGCAGAGCAGCAAATAGCGGACCTTCACCCCGAAAGGTTAGGTTATCAGAGGTCGGGTTCAAATATCCGGTGCGGTAGGTATGTACCATTGCTGCACACAAGCAGCGCACAGTGCACACGATTCACACAGACTCCACACAGACTGCCCCACAGTCGCACACAAAATTGTTTGAGTGCCTGTCCACAGTCTGCACATCTCTGATACACAAGTACCGTTGCTGCACACAAGTAGCGCACAGTGCACACGATACACACGGACTGCACCACAGTCGCGCACAGAGCTATTTGAGTGACTCCCCATAGTCTGCACATCTCTGTTACACTAGTATCGTTGCTGCACGAGAAGTACACGGCGCACGTAATACACACGTATTGCCCACACATTGCACGACAAACCGTAGGGATGCCTAGTCATCAATCCGCATCAAAATTTGCGACTTTCACCGAGTTTCGTCCAAGAAGCCAGCTATGCATGCATGCAAGCAGGCAGGCAAGCAAGCAGGCGTGCGCAGTGCTCAGGTTACATGAGCCAGGTTACATTATTGTATCAAGGGCGCATCAGTGTTTGAGTTGGTAGCAGATAAGGGCGCCCTGCACGGTCCCGCTGGATGCACCCGGGCATAGAGAGGTGACCAGGAAAGCAAAAGGTGTAGACGTGCTGGACAGCGCGCGTCCTGGAGGTAAGCACACGTGGCGGCACAAGTACTGGAAATGGGAAAGCTATATTATTGTAACTTTACTGTATCTTTAGTTAAGGTTTAGTTGTTCGGTTCGTTTTGTCGTTTCATTTGTGTTGCAAAACAGCCTTGACCAGCTAACCCTTTCAATTTCTTATTATTTCTTTGATCCCAGCGACGAACACGTTGCTTTTACACTTCTTTTTGCATAATAACCCGCCTACACTGTGAACAGTGACAAGTTATTATTAAAGCCCGGAATGATTTGAAACCTAGAGCAAACAAAAGGGCACTTTAGGTCAGACAGAGGATATCACACTAATAATGCCTTTGGCCCTGTCCAGCTATTTGACTTCTTTGTAACTCGCTTCAACTCCTATCTAGAGAGGCGAATTGTTGATTTTATCAACAACAGATCGTTGAACAGGTACAGGTCGTTAGACCTGTGAAATTGAAACTTTTAGAATGCTACATGTAAACTTGCTGCCATACCTATTTGCTGAAAAATACGAGGGGAGTACTGAGTTCATTGTAAATGGGCTAGATGAGATTTCCTGTCCGTAATGGAGCACCTTGCAAGCGTCAGTGTGTGGCTGTCAGAGATTTCAAACTTTTCCCACCAAGATCAGCAAACAAAAGAAAGATTTGTTTTACATTGCGTACACTGGTAGTTGCCCCCTGACTGGCTTGACAGTCTAAACCCCCATACAGGCAGTTAAATCAGGTAACAATTTTTTTTGGCATACTACGTATTACATAGGATGGGTAAATGAACGTACACATCATCTACTCACTCACTTTTTCTCATGTTTAGGAGACTGTTAATGCAAGAGAAGAGGCTATGAAAATATTGCTGCCGTTTTAGTACTATCATCAGCTGGTAATGCTAGACAAAGTTTGCCTGCTGATCTAGGTAAGCACGATTTTATAACGCTGCTGTAATTTTTCCTTTGTTCTGCATATCCCTACATGTACTCTGCAGTCTCAAATGTAATCTTACACGTAAAAGTGCACAATTGCAAAATTGCAAAATTTCACTTTCACTTGTACAATTGGTACATTCTACAACTCCAGCCCTGTATGCATATTACTTCTTTAGCACAGGTGCTCACTACTCATAATGTTGAAGAAATAAAAAAAGGATTGACAAGAAATCTTAGTATAGAATGTGGATTAGCAATCTAAGCCAGATGAGTATGATCCACCTGTATCTGCACAGAACAAATATCTACAGACTCAGCACCATCTGCGATGTACACTTATGGATAAAAGCACAAAATGAAAGATGTTATTGGCATGAAAATCAAGGTCTATGCTGCAGCTGTTTAAAGGCGCACAGCTTATCTCGAACAAGGCAAAAATCGCACTATTACAGCAAGCAAGACCCTCAGAAGCTATGCAGCGCCTCGCTCACAATTTTTCACAATTTCACAATTTTTGTGCCCCTGTTATGGGAAAAACTGATTAACTATTCTGGCATTTACTTCCCAAACGTTGCCCCACAATCTCTAGCAGAATGTTTTGAAAGAGACGTTATAGTCGGTAAAATTCTTACGAGGAAGTGAAATTTTACCAGTGAGCCGTACTTGGGGGAAAAAAAGGCGGGTAAATAGTCACACTCTTGGAATCCGCTCGAGGGCTCAGGTTATGTTTGATACACCATTAGGAAATGCCAAACCGAGTTTGAGGTTCCTGCGGTCATTTTTCTGGGTTTTAGTTTTCGATGTCGGTTTTCGGGGGCTTAAAATTTCCTCAGTGATTAGACGTTCCAGATGTTTTGGGTATTTCTGGGATTGGGGAGCTGTGACCTCTCCAACGGTACCAAATAGGTCTTGCCTACGTAAATAGGTCCGCTCTATCGAATGGCGACCTGAAATATGTTTTTGAACCAACCGTTTAGGCTCCTGAGGCTTCCAAAGTCAGTCGATGTTTTTTAAAAAATGTAAATAATGGACCATATTCTTCGGCTCAGGACATCAGCATTTGAAGATACCCTCCTCAGTCCCTTTTTTGTTTCCACCCAAAACGGCCAAGAACGGGACGTAGCCGCTATAGCAATTTTTGCATGTTTAGGCCTTTTTTTTTTAAAAGAAAAAATTGAAAACGGTGCATCTGACACAAAACAAGCATGACATAAAGTTTTTTTTTTCTGACAAAATAGGTTCCTGGTTTTCTCCGAAAATCATCTGCATTGCGTGATATTTTTTGATATCTCCTAAATATCCCCCCCCCCCAAAAAAAAAAAAAAAAATGGTCTGGGAAGACCCTCTTTTGGGAATCTGTACCTCCTGAAACGTCTTCGGAACATATTTGTCGGACACTTCTTCCAAAAGTGTCCGCACGTGAAATTTGGTCTAAGTTTAAAATGACTGCGATCAAACTGAAACCGATAAGAATTGGGACTTTCTAAAATCAGCTTCTCCTAAAACGACCTAGGAGGGTGTCGCCATCACAGCTCTTCGCTGTGCGTCGAGCTGTCCTCCAGATATAGCGTGGACATGACAGACACGTCAACAAATAACTTTTTAGACGCGGCGTGGTATGCATGACTTCACTTCCGAACATGCAATAACATGTACACCTGCCTGTGAAGGCCATTTAACACGGACCTAATCGCGAGATTGACGTGTCACACCGTCCGGTACCCAGCCGCTGGAAGCGCGCTTGTGGGGTCGAGGT
Organism: Odontothrips loti; assembly: GCA_038380765.1. Taxonomy (NCBI): domain Eukaryota; kingdom Metazoa; phylum Arthropoda; class Insecta; order Thysanoptera; family Thripidae; genus Odontothrips; species Odontothrips loti. The sequence continues at coordinate 6,055,713 of CM076248.1, read as the reverse complement.
AATAATGACAGCGGAAGTGCGCGACAATAACAATGAATGTATACAGTGGTCACAGTGTGCGGTACTTCTAGTGAAGCGATTTTCTTATTAAACATTCGTTTTTGATCAGCAGATATTTCCATAAACCCTGATCGCAATGACACAAATAATTGTGTTGAAAGGGTTGCGTTTCGCATTTGGCCGTATGGAACAGAACACTGCACTGCAAAAAATAAGCACGGAAAAGACCGGCGCAGAGCGCGGGTGGGAAAGGCACGGATGGCATTGAAATACGGTTCAAGCGACACGGAAATGCAATGCGGAAGGTACGGGTACGGAGCCCTGATAAAACACAAACAGATCCATACCGCTGCAATTCTGTTTTTACAGTAAAGCGCTGAAAGAAACTACGAGCAAAAACTAACGAAGTGTCGAGGGATGTTATGTAATTCCTTTAACAATAATTCTTCACCGAGTCAAACTGAAGGTGTTTATTATAACGCCGGTTTGGAATGTATTCGTAGCTGCGCCCGGTTTGAAGCATTCAAATACATGGAAAGTCTGTGCTACCCGTTAAGCTTATGTGCTTCAGGACAAGAGTGAGGTAACGCCTTCGTTTTGCCTGTGTAAAGACTTCCAAAAACACTCAAACAATTACCCCCTATTTTTGCCCAGTTTTAGAGACCTATCTGTTCAATTTGTCGTGAGCAAGACGGAAATAGACTCGCGAATGGTTCTTTTATTTAAAGGGGCGGATGGCAAACTTATCAAATTCCACAAGGGACAGGAGAAAATAGACCAGCATACAAAATATACTTTCAGGAAAATGCAGCTTTGTTCTGCAACCCTCAAAAAGGAGAAAATGTTTATCAAAAGGATTTGATAAAGGGCAAGAGACCCGTTCTTTACCATGTCTAGAATGATTGTATGTTATTGTAATTGTATATATATATATATATATATATATACGGGTAGCACAGACTTTCCATGTATTTGAATGTAATTGTTCTGAAATCACCAATTTTTTCCCATTCTAGTGGGAGTTAATGGCAACAGATGTATAGATGATAATGAACGCTAATTAAAATGCGTACTGTCTTCTGCCCTCTCGAGCTCCGTCCCCGCGTCCACGAATAACTCCCAAAACTCGAAAACGGCGCGCGTCTTTCGGCCAAAGTGACCTCATTTTCGAAGTCAACAAGCATATATATATATATATATATATATATATATATATATATATATATATATATATATATATATATATATATATAGGGAGAATGCCAGTGGCGTAATTAGGGCTGATGAAAGGAGGGGGCGATGCTTTACATGTTGCATACCTTCAGGGCCAAAGCTTTACTACATTCGGGGGCAAAGGTCCCTTTCGGGAACCCAAAGGGAGAGGGGCGATCGCCCCCATCGCCCCTTCCGTAAGTACGCGCCTGGAGAATGGCCCCATCAATCCCTCTGCGCTCGGTGCAAGAAAATTTTCACGAAAACCAAATTTTATTTTTAATAATAGTTGTAAATACGTTGTAAATAGTTGTAAACATTTAAGCCCAAATAAATGACAAAGGTAGAAGTTTACTATAATTACTAACGTTCAGCGCGAATGACGTTCGTATTTCGGAAATTGAAACCACGAAAATACGACGACTTACCTCTTCTTCGACATTTTCTTAATTTTCTCAAAATATTACGTACAAAGTCGAAAAAAAAAAACATTATTGGCGGGCGGTGTTGCCCCGAAACCGGAACGAATGACACCATTATCATCCATACGTCTGTTGCCAAAAAAAAAAAAAAAAGGTTAAGAGGGGGGTACTAAATCAGTACCGGGCGTAAATACCCGTTCCTGCTTATCATGTATATGTATGGTATGTGTAGGTGAAGAACGGGTAAAAAGGAATATGAAAAATACTATTACACTTCGTGAAATACTGCTAGGCTCGAATTATCACTCGTGTTTAAATTTAAATAAACATCTGATAAGTACCATTATTCTCCGTGGAATACTGCTGGGAACAAGGGGTTACGGACTCGCCTGTGCCGCGGGGGCAGAGTAATACAGTTATACCGATCGTAATAACCAAAATGTTAGGTTAGGCACCCCAACTTGCGACTATTACGTATTGTAGACGTTGTATTACAAGTAATACAGCTGGTAATACAGAGGTCGGGGACGGAGTAATACACGAGTCGGTAACCCCTCGACTAGGAACGAAGTATCATTTGCTTCGAATTCGAATTTCTCAATTTTGGTCGTATCGGCACAATTTTACCGCTTTACTCGTTGTGCATTGCTTGTTTCGATGTTGCGTGCGCGCGCAAGCAGTACTTACACAAAGGGCTGCCACCGTTCCTACGACAATGCATTGGGTGCGACGCGAAAGGCTTGGTGTGGCTTGGTATACGTTGTTTCTTCAAGGTTGTCCCAAAATGTGATTCTTTTCTGTTACGAAATGGCAGGGCTAGGAGGGGTTGCGTATTTAAAAAGGAGTACTTCCGTGTCGTCCCTTCAGAGGAAAAGAGAATGATCCCATACGGTACGTCTGAATTGTCTCTATCCTTCTTTACGAGAAGGAACGAGAAGCAAATAACGTTGGCTCGGCTCCATAACGGTAATCGAATCGCAGTCGGCACCGTGTTGGAGTAAAAATCAATCGCTCTCTCAACTTTTTACCGCGGGAGAGAACAAAGGTGGTGACAGCCCCGTAAGTTTAACTTCGTAATTTCATAGATTGTCCATACGATTTTAATAGCACTTCAGAAATATAATTTTAGTTTTACTAGGTACTCTTCTGTAAATTTTAAACAGAATTTAACTGAAACAACGCTCGCTTTCATCACAAAAGAGGCATGGCATAAGAGGGGCCATGGTAGCCAAATCCTGGGTCTCACTATTGGGCCACTTCGTGCATAAAAAACGGAAAGGTTCATAGGGCTTCGCCAACCCCTTTTCCCGTTATTCTTGTCAACTTGCGCCGCCGGCACGCAGAGTTGGTTTCTTTTTACTGCCGCGTGGGCGGTGGGTGCTCCCGACATCCTGTCACGTCAAGCGGCTCTTCACTCCTGTTCCTGGCGCCGCTCACCGCTTCCACGTCCGCCACGCAGGGGGTATGTCACTTCCGAAAAACCAACAGCTGTGGAGGATTGTGCGTGATTGGACTGAGATCGGACAGACTGCAAAGACTGCAACTAGACTGGACAGGAGACTGACGGTACCGAGACTGGCGCGACTGAAAAACAAAACTGGACCAAGGAGTGGCCGACTCATAAAGTACAACTCCGGACACGCTTCAATAATACCAGGTATAATACCCCATAATACTTATATTATATTATCGCCCATTATAATACATAATATGCTATAAACATAAAAATTTGTCCATTTTTCCAAATTTTTATCAAAAGTAAGGTATTATAAAAGCATATAATACTTATACTCCTCCGTACACAACCCATCCCAGACAGACGCCCCTCGAACTGGACAGGGCGACTGTACAAACTGGAGAAGCACTGGAATGAAACAGATAGTGATTGGGGAGACTGGATGAGAACTAGAGATTGATCCCATGTCTGAAAATACCGAGCTACCAGTGAAAATTGGCGCTCCGTATTAACGGGATCCGATATGTTACGGAATCCCTTTCGGAACGAAACGGGATACCTTATGGAATACCGAAAGGGATTCCGTATCATATCGGATCCCGGTAATGCGGGGCGCCAATTTTCACTGGTAGACCGAAATACCGTTACAGTGTCCGGAATACCGTAAGAGTTAACGATATACCGTGTTTGACCTCAACACTTTCGTGCTTTCTTCGTCTTCTGTAAATGCTTGCCAGAGCAAAGATAAACCTCCCACAGGTTTGAAACGGAGTCCGATCCAAATCTGCAATCCGTTTTGCGCTAGCTTCAGCCGTTTTCGAGATGCCAGAAAAAAGTTGTCCGATTCGGACGAGATTAAAATGGCCCTTGTAATTTCTGGCGTAGAAGCCACACCTAAAATTTGAAGCAGAAACTCCTAAAACTTTGCGGTTTTTAGCACTTTCAATGTACCGGTATTTTGACGATACGGTATTTCCTTAGCGGATACCAGACGAAGTTTGCGATACCGAGAGGTGCCGGAATTCTGAGACACATGTGGGATCCCGTAAGCCCTTCCGGAATACTGTATTGATCTTTCCGGATACGCTGTCCTTTCTTGGGATCCGATTTGGCGTTACCGAATTCCGTTACATGATCCGGTATCCGATATGTCTTAGCGAATCCACTAAAATCTAAGTGGATTCGACAAGATGTAACTGGATCCCGTAAGATTTAAGCGGATTCCGTAAGTCTTACGGTTTTTTTAGACATGGGATTGCAAAGACTGGGAACGAATTGGATTTGCGACCCATTTACCTGGTTTAAATTTTCGCGGGGCATTTGGGTGTAAGCGGACGTCGTATGAAAAGTTCACAATAAGCAGTCACTTGTTCGCTGGTAAGTGACGTTTACATTGAGTGGCAGTCTTTCCGTCACTCGTCCTCAACAAGATGACTTATGGCTGTTGCTAACGAATGTAAAGACTGGAGCTTGACTGTATAGTGATTGTCGTGGGATTGCATGATGAGTGTGAGGGATTGTAAATGACTGTTAAGGACTGCCCGACGCACTACTGTAATAAGACTGTGCGGAAGAGAATGAGACTGCGGTGACTGGCCTAGGACTGTAGTGACTAGGAAAAGATTGCGGTGACTGTATATTGATTGTAAAAGTGATTTTTTTTCCGAAGTGCACAGGGACTGGACGCAGTGAAGTGCCCCTCGCCGCCATGTCGTTGCCACCAGCCGCTAGAGTCCAAGATTGTCTGTCGAGGAGGCTGGCAAGGTATTAAACGCTGACGGCACCATGTCCGATTGGCTTACGGTCCGTGGCTCACGGGGAGTGTGGGGGGGGGGGGGCTACATTAGTTGGACCAAAACCAAAATTAGTGAAAAAAGCTTATGATCGGTTGGCAACCTTAATGGTTTGCTGAGATTCAAAACGCGTTGTCAGATGCGCATGAAGCGGACCCGCCCTTGGGATATTTTGACGATCTAAATAGCCAAATCGATAGCAGCGTCAGTTTACGTTTGCTATGCCATTTTTGACGGTTGTTTCGTCTGCCTCATACTTTCACTCCATGACCGTTCGCGGAGAAATGGCGGCTAGGCCAGCTACATCCAACCCACCGATGCACCAAACCCAAATTTTCTCAGCACCAATCGGTAGTTCAGCGTCAGTTTACGTTTGTATCGGAACTTGAAACGTTTCTTTTATCGGTGCTGGTAATCCAATGTCCTTACGAAATAGATGCCTGGGTTGTGCACACCAACTAAACTTTCTTTTTACGAATCGATAGTGAAGCGTCAGTTTGGTGTCAGTCCTTTCCTAAAGTGCTGTGGAGTAGAGACAAGTCCTGCGGTAGTTCCCAGGCTCTGAGCCCAGTGTAGCGCTAGGGTAACCGCCGATTCACTGATAAATCAAGTGCTTCAATCGCACTCAAATATCTACACTTGGGAAACTGTTTCTTGGAACAAGTAAAATAACTTGATCCAACAGATGAATAAGCAGTCATTTTCGACGCTCCTGAAGACACTAGCAGAAGCCGTACGCTAAAGCAAGAAACCTTGGTCGGTCAGAATAGGTAAATCATTATCGACGGGACAACCTGTGTCAAAGTGCTGCCTCCTGTGGTGATTTAGCACCAGCTGTAGGGGCCTTCTTGGCCTCTACAAGCACCTACAGGGATTAGTGCAAGGTGCAGCCGCCAGGGAGTGTGTCCAGCGCCTATTAAACGACTTGCCGATTCGGCTGCCAGCCGGCTGTGTACTGTGTTTGCGAACCGTTTGCTCCATGTCTCTTCCGCTGAACTCCATTAGTTTGAACTTCAGGAAGAATATTTGTATGCGACAGCTGGCCCAGAAGGGCATGATTGGAGGGTGGTTGGTACCAACGACCGACGAGCTGCACGAGACCACGTATACCAATGGCCCAGTCACTAACTCGCTTCTATTTCCCTGTGTTAACGTAATTGTAACAACGTGGGTTAGCACGTTCCACGGGGGTTCGTCAAATTAAGTGACGCGCGTACTCGCTCGCGTGCGTACGAGCGCAACGCGGAGCATGCATTTACTCAAAGGCGGTACAAATGGCGCTGTTCGTCGATAAATGACATTCTACACCAGTTCGCGCTAAAGACTAAAGGAGTTGAGAAGACGTTTTCTAATTAGGTTTGGCCGTTTGACGATTCGAGCAACTACTCATTTACCACGCTGAGTATTTCTGTTTCTGAAGAGTTCCTACAAAATTCCACTGCTTGTCAATACTAAACTCAGATGCATCTAACTTTTTGAATCGAAGCTGGACCTCTTACATGTTCTCATTGATTTGTTACCGTTTGAAAAACAACATTGGATGACGATATCACAGCCGTCGGGTTGGAGTTTGCCTTCCTCATCTGAATATATATAATTCTCCTTGTTTGCTACTTTAATCAGGTGGGCCGTATACTGAAAATGGCATATTAGATCATTGTTTGATGTGGATGTAAAATGTGTAGTGCATTTTAATTTACAGAGGAAGGAACAGTTTTCTCGCTCCTCAGTTTAACCGTAATACGGTCATGAATGGCATTTGCAACGTCGAAGGTGAGAGTTATTCTGTGGTCTTGACTCCATTTGTGTTACCAAATATCCAAACTTGTATGCTCTGCTTCTAGATGATTCCGTCATACAAATTGTTCAGATTAACTTGCAGGATAAACATCCAACCCTGGAACTTACAGGGTGGAATGTTGTCGTCGAAGTGAGAACGATTAGTAAGTACTTTAAGAGCGAACTTGTGAAGTGTGTAGTAGAGATTACCTTACTTTGTTGGATTTGCAGTTATAGGAACTACAAAAACCCAAACCGAAGATGCTCCTTGCACCAGTATTGCAGTGCCAGAGTTTATTTAACTCCTTAGGAAGGTACCTTCCCAAGAAGATGTCATGCTGAAGAAGCTAAGGGAGGTTAAGTGTCAGGCCTACCCATCGGGTTCAAAGATGTAAATTACGTGATTTGTTCTACCTCTGTGTTGTTTATTGCTGATAAATGTCGTCGCCACTGTTCAGGCGAGCATGGAAGCCCACGCCGCCCTCATATCATTCCTACTGGACATTTACATTTTTATCTCTACTTCAGTTCAGTTCTCTTCAGTGCAGGCTGCAGCAGCAGCTTGCAAAATTTTGGTAATGTACGGTTCTTAGCCTAAACATGTCGAAGAGTTGGCTGTAAGTCTACACTGACAATGGTTCGGTAACTGTTGAAGTATGTCAATCACTTTTTTAGGCACGGGGTGAAACGGAGCCTCATCGTTTCGCCAGAGATTGGACTTTCCTTCTTTTAAGGATAGCGCCTATGGCCCTCTTACAGAAGTTTTTCAAACTCTCCAGATTATTGTAGAGGACTCGTACAAGACACGCTGACGTGTTTTTAGGCACGGAGTGAAACGGAGTTGCCTTATAGTTTTGTAGCGGATTGGAATATTTTTTTTCTTGGAAGCATAGCCCCATATGGCCCTCTGACAGAAGTTTTCGAAGAACTCTCCAGATTATCGAAGGGTACTCGTACAAGACACGCTGACGTGTTTTTACACTTCAAAAATATCACACACGGTTTAAAAACGAGTTTTTAAGTCGTCTTTCTCACTCCTTTCAATGGGGAAAGTAAGAGACAGAGCACCTCGCCAACAACAGGTAAGGAAGAGTGGGGCACAACGTGCCACTTTTTGGTTTTCTTGAAGTCTCGACTTGAATTTTGAAAAAAATTGAAAGTTTTTTGCTTAAGTACTTTTGATGAACGCTCCTGTATGAGATTGCGTCACAATAATTATACATGTGCACCTTCGTTCTTGCGCAATGGGGTCAAATATATGACCCCTGCAAATGACACTTGGTGCCCCATAGCCGGGCAGGTAGTGTCACGCATGAAAAATAGCTATTAGCGCATACTGAAATATCATACCGGGCTACATATTGCTTCAATGACATCTGACCATCGTCCTCGCACCAAGATTTACCTCTTTCGTAAATTTGCAGCTGAGATATTGGCCACTGAAGTAATGGGCCCATTTAGGTACAAGTAGAAGCATCGACTACTTCGTTTAAGCAGCATACCTCTACTGAAGCCTGGAAATTCTTAAAATACGCTATGCCGTGACTCCATTTGATAAACATGAGTAGTGCCAATGGTATTTACATAAATTTTACCGACTTCTCGGGATTTCGGGGAGACACTACCTGCCCCTTCCAAAATTGACACGAGGTGCCCCAGAACTATTATATTTATCGACTGGCCCTATGATTGCCAATCACTTGTCACGTTGTTATTGTATGGTCTTAATTAGGTGTCGTGGAGAATGTCATTTGTCGACGAACAGCGCCATCTGTACCGCCTTTGAGTAAATGGATGCTCCGCGTCACGCACGCGAGCGAGTGAGCACGCGCGTCACTTAATTTGACGAATCCCGACCCTTATTGAGTGCAAGACTAACACTTTCAACCAAAGTTAGAATTCAAATGAGTGATATAAGAGGGGGTGGGGTATTACTGGCGTCTTTGCACTTTTCTGACCCAGAAAAGCCCACCCCTCTTCTAACTGTGAACGATCCCATTCGCATATATTTCAGGAAGCATAGGTGTTGCTGAAACTTCAGAACACAAATTCAAGTGCTGGTTTCGTTGTTTAGGCGCTTCTCGCCACGATTGCAGTGGCTTCTTTGAGCGTGTGCTCCTAACCCAGGTGCTAAGGAAGTGGTCGTCAGACGTACGGACTAAACGGTCTCCAACGTGCGGCATCAGGGTGGAGTGCAGCGCGGTCGCCGCGAATCGAGACGGGTGGAATTCTGGTGCCACTAGACGAGAGACCCAAAGAGCAAAGAGCGGGTCAGAAAAATGTTACGGGAATGGCCGCAAGACCTCAACGGAGGCGAGGTGGGCCTTGACCGGGTCCCGTACCCGACATAGATACTGAAACTGAAAATTCCGTCCTGCCTCGACAAGTGGACATCTTGAGCCACTCGTCTGTGGGGATTGCTAACACACGACTCGACAAACTGCCTGCTCAAGCACCGCTGAAACATACAAGCCACTTACTACCATTACCTTCCTTGCAGAAATCTACGCCAAGCCCGCCGCCGCACATGGTTCTGCTGGGGTCTGGTGACTATCATATGCTTTGCATCTGTACCACGTGCAGATGGTTCGAAAAGGATCCCTTCGTACGCGGTATGCTTCTTTTTACTTAATTTCAGTCGTCTGCGTCTAAGCATATTTACCTCGTGTGACTTATACAAGCGAAGTAAATTTACATAGTGAAGCTAGAGCCGAAACTTCCAAGAAGGGCTATTCATTCCACCCTCCACGCTCACTGCAAATGGACCTTTTTTTCTCTCTCTCATACGTTGTCAATGCGCACATGGAAGCGTCACACAAGTGCACTTTACTAAAAAAAAAATTAACTTGTAATAAAAGAACCACCCATGCACAAATGAACAGATATGTACAGTGCTTTCATATTGGTGGTATATGCAGTTTAAGTTTTTTTAAAAATCTGAGTGGCTTGGCTCCTCGGCACTGGAGAGTAGGGACGGCACGGAAGCTATACGTTACGTATAGTACGAATCCGGGGATATCGGTACCGAAAAACAGTACCTAAAAAAGTTTTACTACCCGCGGGGCATGTTTCCTAGTTCATACATTGAATAGCTGCGAAACCTGGCGCCTGTGAATGGTAGGGTAGGCCAGCCCGCAAGACCGACACGAGATGATAGAAAACCGAGTTTCAAACACTATTCTAGCATCGGTAAGAAGGGCGCTTTTCATACAAACCGGTTTAGGGCCGTGATATCTAGAAAATTCACGCATTTCCATGAATTAATAAAAGTTTTGGGGCAAAAGCGTGGAAACCGTGCGAGATACGGCATTCCGTAAAGTTTTCTTCAAGTACCATTTTTCAAATATTTTGAAAAGTTACGTTGTCTTGGATTTTGTGATTCTGGAGCCTGAAGAGGTCGCAGAAACTTTCACTGAACGCCATTCAATAGACCGGCCTTCAAAAGTACGCGGACCGACGCGGACACTTCATTTGGGGACTTACTTAATTCTTAGGTCCGGGAATCCCACAATCACCCGAACAACCAAGGGGGAACCACTCCCTATGGAGACGTACACATGATTACTAGTGGGTAATGATCACCAGGATTACCAACGACCACGAGAGATTACGAAAGATTACCAACGACCACGAGGGATTACGTAAGATTACAACGACCACGACGGATTACGGAAGATTACCAACGACCACGACGAATCACGAAGGATCACGAATGACTATTTATGATTTCAGGCGATCACTGAATCATGGTGGTCAATCACTGATCATGACTACCAATCGATCACCACTGATTACTGGATGATTACCGATCGATCACAATTGACTACCGGATGATTACCGAACGGTCACAGCAGATGTCACTTGCAGTTTTCCTTAAAACATCTTAAGTCAAACGTACTGAGAAATTTTTCATCCTCGCCAAAGTCTTTCGCGCACGGGGTATCGTCGTGCACCCGAGCGTCGCGCGCGCAGTGCTGTGCGTGATTACCAGCCTCAAATGGTTGATTACTGATCACGGATTGACCACCATGTGATTACCAGAGATCACCATTTCATCACGCCTGATCACCAATTGATTACCGCAGATCACGTAGATGATCACGGGCGATTACTAACTATTACAGTGGATCACTGCCCGACTACCAACGATTACCAGTGATTACCATTGATTACTTAGACTACCGACGATCACGGTTGATCACCAACAGATTACCGTGCGGATTACCACGGCTTGTGTACACGCGATTACCGAAGTGGTTCCCCCCCTTGCGAACAACTCAAACACCCCCAAAACGGCGTTTTTTTCCGAGGGCCGAATCACTAGCGTAATCATGTGTACAAAATTCTAGAAATTTTTAAAAAGAATTCGATAAAAATTGCGAATTTAAAATTGGACTTGGACTTCATGCCGAAAGATAGCACCTACACAGGCTGAAATGACCAGAAAAGCAATAAAATTCTAAAATTAACGAAAACCACAGGGTGTAATCCGACGAAATCCTGAAATCTGTGTACACATTTTTAATGAGTGGTTGTCCCCTCGGTTTTTTCTAAACGTGGTATAAAACCCAGTTTATTTTGTTTGGAGTGGCTCAAAGTTCTCATGAATCATGCCTGGGCACCCGGAGTCGGCGGAGTCGGGGCATCCCAAATCAAAGTATTGCCCCCAAGAATAACACATGTCTACGGGAAATGACTCAAGCACGTTTGTGTGCCAAGTCACGCGCCACGTTCTTTCTGTTTGTTGGGCAGGGACCGTTTGTTGCCTTCGTGGAGCGGCTGGATAACTGCCCCCCGCCGCCGGTCATTGCGTCCAACATCAACATGCGGGTGACCCATTTCAATCCCTCCAGACCGATGGACAAGCAGCACATCTGGGGCTCTTTCACCTGGCCCTTGGACATGGACGACGACTCTTACGTAGGTTTCAGAGTTTTGCCCCCCCCCCCCCCCCTCTCTCTCTCTCTCTCTCTCTCTCTCTCTCTCTCTCTCTCTCTCTCTCTGGCCGGCAGACAGGTCGACGCCCCTGAACAAAATTGCTAAGGACTTTCAGCATTTCCCGAAGAATACCTCGAGATTTTCATTCGTAATTAACGAGTTTTTTATTTGCTGCTTCTTATTTGGTATCCTTAACAGAAATTGAAGTCCCCTGCAAGGCCCAAAGGCGAAATCCTCTGGAAGTCCGAAAGGCCAAATCCCCTGGAAGTTCTGAAAGGTGTCATGTGGGGGACTTGGGTTTTCGCTAAGTCCACCCGCGTTGGAATCCCTCCGAACTCCCTCAGACTGCCAAAAGGCATTCACTTTAGCTTGCGCTAGCTGCGCCTTATTTCTACCACCAACGTTGCATTAGATAGGCAATTAAACCCCCAGGGCTACTACGTAGGACTGAAATTCATAGGAATACATGAAATGACTCTAAAATTTCAGGAAAATACTACAATTGGACCGGGCGCTCCGAGGAAGGTAAAAAGCGGGAGGGACTTCCGAGGAACTTCGCAGCAATGAACTTCGGAGGGATTTCAACCACCCTGGAATCCCTCTCAAGTACCAATTTAAAGGAGGAACTTCCGAGGGGCTTAATTGGGCCCAAAGAGGGACCTCGATTTCTGTTAGGGATATTTCAGAAGGCGAATTCTTGAGAAATTCGTCTGACAAGTGAGCGCTGCTTGACTGCGGTAATTCTGGCCAACTAAATGCAGCAAACAGCCGTGGGTCAAGCGTCGGGTAACCACAATGAAAAAATCGGCGAAGTTTCTATTCTCCCAGCATTGTTTTGTCCGTCTTGTAGCCCTGCGCATACCGACTTGTTACAGACAAAAATGCCGTCCCAGCCGAACAAATTGTGACATTTTGATGGTTTAGGTCGAACGGCTTTCCTTATGTGTAGCTCTACATGCATCTCGACAAATGGGCCAACA